>JARJLF010003089.1:0-22928 GCA_029378395.1 Mycena leptocephala | reverse complement strand
CTTGGGAATTGCGGCAAGCGTGCGATTCGTGGATAGAGCGATTGTGTGTGCATTGCGAAGCGCATTCTTATTGACGGAGAGTTGATTAGCGGTGTTTAATAAAAGCGGGCGAAGAAAGTGCGAAGAGGAAGAAAACGGAGTGCAAGCTGACGTCGCACCAACATTTCGAGATGCCCGAGCTGACTGGGGCGATGAGGTGTAACTATATTGGTCACTGTGCTGGGAAGACGGGGTTTCAAATCCCTCAGAGGCGTAACAACTTGAAGTGGTGGTTATTGCGCATGTTTTCGTTACTCCATTATTTTCTCAGAAATAGATGGACGCGATAGTCCTAATACTTGGGAATGGATCCAAAATTTTAGATCTAGGCGGTGATCATGCACGGAAGAAGGCCCAGGAGGAAATTCGCTTCGAGCGCCTTATTCCTCGCCTGTCCAGGCTTTGGTTGTAAGATTTGGTTCATCGAGTAGCGCACATTCTAGATAATTCCGGGCATCATGAAGGGACCATGTAGGGTCACTTGGAACATTTGTGCTTAGCTTTATGCTCCTTCCAGCCGTCTTTGAGGCATCGTCCGTCACAGAAAAAGGCCTGGCTTTACAGGCTCCTACAAACCAATGAGAATGGGATTAGCATACAAAGAGCACCAACGCACCTCCCACTTCTTCCACAGTCCCGAAGAGCCACACGTAAAGCACTGCTGCCACGGCCCGACACGCGCCGTCCGCGCCTCGTTCTCGACATCCACCTCTGCAAAGTGCCCCCCAGGGACGTTGAGCCTCAGCTCCCATAGGTCGGCGAAGCTGCGCGACTCTTCCTCGCTCCGGAAGGCACGTACTCGGAATTGGCGTACCCGCCGAACAGGAACGTGCGGCCGGTTGCGGGGTCGGCGGCGAGGTGCGCTGCGCCCGGTACGTTGGGAACCCGCGGGTAAGAACGTGCTTCCACGACGCTGCGGCATTTGGCGCGTCCGGGTCCGTACCATACATGAACGTGTCGCCATAGTACGAAAACACGTACACAACGTTTTGCGCGGAGTGGCTCGGGCTTGTCGGCGTGTACCCTCCGAAGGTGATCACCTTGTCAAGTACCGCGTTCTGCCAAAAAAAACGCATGTTTCAGAATCAGTTCGGCTGAGAAACGTCGGCTTCAGCTCACATAGGTGCACGCCATCTCGGAGCGCGGTGCGGGGGTGTTCCCGACAAGCGACGCTGGTCCATGAACCCGTGGCGATATCCCATGCCCAAAGATCGTCGTGCGCGTACGAGTTGACGGCGCCGTGCCTCTGCTTTGCCAGCCCCGCCGCCTGACGATCGCAACGCCATACAATATGAAGAGCGTGTTCCTATCCTTCCCGACCCAGCTGCACGCAAGGCGGCGCGGCCCTGGTCCGGCGTACGACGCGTTGTGGAAGGGCGGTGCCGCTGAGCCGCGTCCACGTCCACGAGGCGATATCCAGCTCCATAAGCAGCGTGCAGCCAACGGGGGACAGCGGGTGAGACCCGCCGAAGACATATATCTTGCCGCCGACGGACTGCATGGCGTAGTCGACGATGTTCTCCTGGGAGTACGGCCACGGATTCGTTCCAGCGAATGAGGTGCGCACAGAGCTCCAGGCCTGCGTGCGAAGGTTGAAGACATCGATGTCCTTGCGGCCCGTGAAGAGGTAGGCACAGTCACCGTCCACGACCATCGAGTATCCCACCATCTTTCCGGTCAAAGATTCTCGGACTGGATAATTGGGGAGGGCGTGCCATTCATCGAGAGCAATAAGACTTATGCGCCAGAAGTCGCGGTAAAATGGACCGCTCAGATATTTCTCGCCGCCCAGGACGTACAAGAAGCCTGCCGGACGATCAGGAAAGAGAAAAACATATTGGATGAACACTCGTTACCTTCAAATACAAACGACGCAAAGCCATCCGTGAGGTAATCCCACCCGTCTTCTTTACATGTACCTTCTGCCACGAGCCAAAGACCTGCAGGCTAGGATCGGTTACAGCAACCGTTGCAACGAGTTTTGGATCGGGATGGCGCAGTTTGTAGACCGGATCGAATTTAATATTCGGGTGTATTTTGCGCATTTCGGCGGTTCTGAGATGGTCTGGAACCAGAGTCGTCGAGTGCCATCTCCGCTTGTTCGCGGAACCGGTATTGCCCAGCTCGCGGAAGATCTTCTCCATTGTCATGCGCGCGCGAAGGCGCTGGAGGTAAAATTCCGAGGATTGGAGTGAAAAATCGAACCACTCTGTAGTTACACGTCAACAAGGGTGGCAGTAAGCAGTGAGCGGGGCGCACCAAAAGACGGGTTGGCGCGCGTATTCTCGATTTGGACGTTGCGGACGACCACCTCTACCTCTGTAGCGAACCAAAGTGCCTGAAAATTTAGTTGGACTGTTGAAAAATGACGATAAGCAGTAATACACTTACCTGCTTGTATTGCCTCAGCATAACAAGACAGTCTGCTGCACCATTGAGACACTGCATCATGTCGAACATCGCCATGCCAGGCTCCAGCTGTTGATATTCAGGCAAATGAAATGGACCATTGGGTTGGATAGGGAGGTCGCGCCCAAGCATTTGCGCGGCAGCTTTGATATAGTTGACGCACGCGTCTTTGTACTTTTTCTCCTTCGCGAGGTCGTCCGCCATCGTGCGTGTTATGCCGCAGTTTATGAGACGGATTTTATCGCCGAGAGGTACATTGCCGAAGACCTCTTTCGCAACCGCCAATATTTGTGGATCGAAGGACATGGATCGAGTGAAAGGAGATTTGCACAAGTCTGTTTGTTTGTCTGTTTGATGTGATGCACACTGCCACTGATCGGATGTCGGTGCCGATGGGGCATAGTATGACGCGCCACGGCCATTGCCGTTAGCCCTTGTCTTCTACCCTCATGGCCAGTGAGACGCACAATTCACAAAGCGACGATGAAGCGGTTCGTTTAAACAAGGAGGTGTGCTTTTTTTGAAACTACTGTTAGCTTATGAACGGAACGGTAATACCAGGGCGGAGAGTTATTCAAAGCGGGCGAATATCACGACGCGGCCAAGCGGTACCAATCTGCAATTATCGCAGACACATCTAATTCGCCCTTATATTTCTCAAATCTTTCCGCTGCATACCTGAAACTGGGAAAGTGAGTTGAGTAGTCAATCCCCCATTCATGTGCTTTCTGTTTCTCGCTAGATTTTCATTGGCCGAATCGGCTGCTCACACATCGCTTGTCCGAGACCCAAGATCAGTCAAGGCACGGTATCGTAGGGCCATTGCTAGGAAGGAACGAGGGCGCCTTGCAGAGTCACTAGTTGATTTGGCGAGCTTGCTCACGATATCGCCAGCCAACACCGAAGCAACTGCGGCACTGAAGGAAATTTCTGCCTTGTTTGGCGCGACGGGCAATCCGCGCATATCTCTCGACGATGTGATCGCTGCTAACTTCCCGCCCGCATTTGGATCTCCATCCACACTCAAAATAGCGACGAACCAATCAAAACCAGCCTCCGGCGATTACCGCATAACTCTGAATTCGGATCCTGTCGCTCCAGTACTTTTTGGCTGTTGTACAACTTGCAAGATCACTAAAGATCGAAATGAGATCAAAACATGCCGGAAGGTCGGCACCATTGCGAGAGCACTTCACCGTCTGATATTTACCTCTCAGTGCCAACGTGCAAATTACTGCAGCGCCGCGTGCCAACGGGCTGACTGGTTTGTCTTTTATTTCTGTGAATCTCACTACCACTGATCATTGTCAGGCCGAGCCACAAGGCAACATGCAACCGCCCTGAAGGCAATAACCTAACATTCCGCCTTGGGCGGCAGCTCACTGACCACGACTACATCCGCACCCATCTCACGGCGTACGGCGTGCACGCGCTCGGGCTGACATCCTCCGCAGATCCGACCGTCTCGTCGTCCCGCATCGTCCTGGTCATGGTGGATATGGTCCCCGTCGCACCTGACTCCACCACCAAGCGCACCCGCATCAAACACCTCCTCACCGCGCCGCTCGCCGTCCTGCCCGAGGAGGTGGTACAAAGCCACACCGAAATGCTTGCACGCACGGGCATGCTGTACCGCGGCTCTCCGCTCATCGGCTTGTGCATCGGCACCGTTGGTGTGTACCCGGACGGTGAGGAGACCCGCTACCGCGCGCTTGCGCTGCCGATACCGCCGCCCTTTCTGCGTGCGGACTTTGCGATGGCGCTGCGCAGCCACTCATTTGGGGAGGACCGCAGGATCACTATGGATCTGGACCTGCTTTATGCGTGGGTGGCTCAACTGGATATACTGGGCGGGGCATCTACTAATGATTTGCCAGAAATATCGAGGAGGAACTTAGTTTAGACGTGGAAATCATTATGGACTCCAGGGTTGATTGCAACCGTTCATCTACCGTTTTCCTTCAAGACAAACCGTGCAAATCCTCCGCTTATTATTCTCGATACCCATACATCGGCTCAGAATAAAGATCTTATTCATCGATGATTTTTCCCGCCCTTTCTTCTTCGGTCTGAGGCCCGTGGTCTCAATCTTTGATGAACTCACGGGCGTTGAGCCTTGATGGCGATACGAGTTGGCCCCACTCAAAGTGGATATTCGCTAAATCGAATGGTTGTTCCTGTCTCAATGTCGTTCATCGGTCACTGTGTAGAAAATGGAAATAAACGATCATCGGATGAGACTCACAACAGAGTACATCTTGTGATTCCGGTGGGCTTTCTTGTCTTGTATGCACTGAGGAAGGCATAGGTGTTGCTATCTTCAGAGAACGGCAAGCTCGGGGCAGACGTCTTGGGTCTGCCTGCAGGTGACTTGGTATCACAGTGAATATTCCTGCGGTTTCATACCCTGTGAGCCGTTCATTCTTCCATTAAAGCAAAGGAAGCTAAAACGGCGCACAGTATACTGGGGCCGGGATGCCAGCGGCTCTGCAAGTAAAATTCAAAATCTGTAGGGTGCATCTCGCATGCGAGCCACTGAAATCAAACGAAAGCCACCGAGAATCGAGGAAAACTTTTCCAGTGCCGCGTCACGGTTGAACCGTGACGCGGCATCCCGGCCACAGGTTTCGCCGTATTCGTGTACTCACTATTATTCTGTACAAACTTTGTACATAATATGTACTTAGAAACTAACAACACAGCGTTCGTCTATTGATGAAACAGCATGCAGTCGAGGTTTCTCACCGGATTTATGAACTTCTGATGGAGGACCCATCGACAATATCAGTTGCATAGCCATGACTTCTCCCTCGAGAATCTTCACTCATCATGCATCCCGCGCTGGCGCTCCCAGAGATCCTCGACGCAGTATCTTGGCAAGAGACATGTGCCCTTTCAATGATCTACACGGCACTCTCACAGGCGACGCCGCGAAGCGAACCTTGCGATAGCCGCTCGATGCTGCCGACTGTTTTCTGGGCCTGCATTAGATAAACCCTGGAGCCACTGTAGATGTGGGTTTAAAGCCGGTGCTGTATCTGTTGCCAGCATTCTTGGAGGTGGAAGGGACATTTTTAAGTATCATTTCCGTTGCAAAGTCATTATTGTACGTTTCAAATGCCGACAAATACTTCATGGAAAAGTGCATCGCGAAGACTGGACTCGTTTTACAGCATACTCACGACGCATCCAAATCCTGCACTATATGAATGACTCTCACACATCTCCCAACATCTATGTCTCTGTGTTTATCCGACTCGATCAGCATTCGCATGGGCAGCCCATACTCCCTCGACTACAATCTCTGTATTTCACTGCCGCCACACGCTTCCAGTGCCAGAGCTACTCCTCTTTCAATCCGAAAGGTTGCGGCAATTGAACTTTTCTTGCCGAACTACCCATAACATGGACCATACCCTCTCCAGCTACATCGCGTTTTTGACAGTTTACTTTTTTGGTCTTGTCCGGTCTTGTACTTACGTTATCGTACAAGGCAAAAAAGACCGAAAGTTCACAAGACCACAAGACATGTCTAAAATCCCACAAGACTCGGACCAAATAATAATAATTTTTTGATCAATTCCATTGGCATCTAGGATTTCTGCGACCTTTTTTTTGCCCAGGAGACAAACGAGACAAAAAAGTTTTTTTGTTATCTTGCTGATGTACCTCGCACTACTTGCCGACGCATGTCATCTGCGTTCGCTTTTGTTCACGGGGAGGACATCACAGCTTTCCCTCTCGCGTTTTTTGCTTCAAAAGCTCAGAATTTCGCAAAATCCTTGGCAAATCGACGGCACGATGATTGGTAGTATTTCACAACACGAGCCTCTTGTCGACCTCCAGCTCGATTTGTGGGAGGATTATTTCGATAAGATGGAACAGCCTCGTAACACGGTGGCTCTGAAGACTCGTTCATTGACAGGTTCCCTTCAAAGTATGTCAGGCTTCATGACGAAATTCCCATTGCGCCGAGGAGCCTATCTTCCGTCCACTTTAACCCAGTCTCATTCCTGGTGACCTCTGAAGGTTTCATCCATCCTTTCTGCCAACATTCAGACCATATTCCGGCCCAATCTAAAATGTCTTTTTCTCTAACCAGGGATACGCAGAATATATCCGAATATATTCAAAATCTATTCATACTAAGTCACAAAAATATGAATACGATACGGCCTCCGCCAGGTGAGTACAATATTTGGCCGGCACTAGAAGGCACAGAGACCAGTGGTGCAGGCTGGGTTGCTGACATAGTTGAAAGTCAGCTCTCCAGCCGAAACGTCATTGTTCCCGGGGTAGAACACCGGGACGCTCCCGCATGCGCCGCAACCATGGTCCGCGATGTAGTGGGCAATGCCCTTCAGGTTTCTCCCAGGCTCTCCTTTAGTGTTCTGCAGGAAAGCACAGATATTCTGCTCGCACGCAATCTGCTGTCCGTCGTTGAACCAGGTGTCATCTTTAGCGCCGTTGATGTGCCCCACGAGGAGGGAGGCGATGTTTCCGGGTTTGCCATGGCATTGGCTGCTGCCCTGGCAGTTGAGTCCCAAGGAAAGGGCTCCGTGGGCAGTGGAGAGAGCGATGACAAGCGTCACGAAAGTGAATTGCATTCTGAAAGAAATGAGAAGGAATTCTCTTGTATTTATGGGGCTCACATGAAATGTTCGAGGGTTGAAGAGGGATAGATGTACGGGTGTGTTACTGTTCAGAGATTGCTGAGAACGCCTTGGTGTTTGATACTGCCTCCTCAGTTCTTGCAAGGGCCCCTTTTATACCCTCAAGGCCCGGAGTCGTTGCCTGATTTGAGACTAGGATGACTCGATGAATTGGAGCGCTATAACTGTTACATACGGCCCCACAGGATTCTGTGTAACCTGAACCTGAATGGTTTGGGGAGCGTATCTGGTCTGAAAATAGATGAACTTGTTGCCGAATTGCGCGGATTATTAGGCAGAACCGACCTTTGCTTACCGCCGAAACTCAGTCTGGTGGCCGCAAACAGGTTACGGGGAACACTTGAATTTTTCAAGGAGCTACGTACTTTCGTCCAAAACCGAGGTCACGAATTTCGCAGTTCAATTTGATACTTGTTCAAAATGCGACGGACCCGCATCTCCCATGATCATAATCGTCTCCGTTGAGCTCCGAGCTTTCCGGATCCTTCCAAGTCCAACTTGATTGGTGAACTGGAATGATGCGCTCCAACTCGCAGCATTGGAGCCCATATTGGAACTGATACAAGCCGGGATCTAAGAAGCGGTTTGTTGCTGAAAAAGAACCGTGGAGTATGATGGTAGCATGTAGCGCCTACTGGAGCAACAACTGTGGACCGTCACGTCGGAGGCCGTTGCTAAATTTCAAGGTCGCACAGGAATATACTTTCAGTTTGAGAGAGACATTTCGGGCGGAGCGGAGTTTTCAAGCTGTTATGCTGTTCGAAATCGGTTCTGGAAACCGACCGTAAGCACCGGGGGCGCTGACCAAGCCAAGAGCTTGTGGAGAGCCAAGTGAAGATCCCTGAGGTCCCAAATTAGAAAATAAGGTGGCCGCTCGGCGCGAACTATAAATGCCAAAAATACGCGGAACCGGCAGCTACTACTTGTTTTCACCAGACGACAGCGGGCGCCATCGAAGCTGAGAAATTCCAGCCAAGTGAGAAGCGATAGACACCTTTGCATTTGCGAGCAAAGTTCGGGCCGAGCGGCCACCTTATTTTCTGATTTGGTCCACTTGGCTCCACAAGCTCTTGGCTTCGGCTCAAATCTATTTGTCAGAACTGCTGAGCTCCAAGGTTCGATTGCTTGCTCCACAACTCCGATCATCATCACAACCTTTAAAAAAATCGAACTCAGAGTAGAGCTTATTTGCAACCGATGAAAAATGAATTCTGTACAAGTTTTACGTCCTCTGATTGGCTGCTCCACACTTTCTAGCCAATCAGCATTGATACAAAATGATTTTCATCGGTTGCAAATAAGCTCTACTAGTATGGCGTTGGTTCAGTTTCAGTTTCAGTTCCCGGGACTCCGCCTTCTCGAATTCTGTCACGTCGAGCATCAAGATTTTACGAAACCCCTCTATTGTTTCCAAACCGGCTGTAGTATAAACTAGAATTCATTTTTCATCGGTTGCAAATAAGCTCTACTCTGAGTTCGATTTTTTTAAAGGTTGTGATGATGATCGGAGTTGTGGAGCAAGCAATCGAACCTTGGAGCTCAGCAGTTCTGACAAATAGATTTGAGCCGAAGCCAAGAGCTTGTGGAGCCAAGTGGACCAAATCAGAAAATAAGGTGGCCGCTCGGCCCGAACTTTGCTCGCAAATGCAAAGGTGTCTATCGCTTCTCACTTGGCTGGAATTTCTCAGCTTCGATGGCGCCCGCTGTCGTCTGGTGAAAACAAGTAGTAGCTGCCGGTTCCGCGTATTTTTGGCATTTACAGTTCGCGCCGAGCGGCCACCTTATTTTCTAATTTGGGACCTCAGGGATCTTCACTTGGCTCTCCACAAGCTCTTGGCTTGGTCAGCGCCCCCGGTGCTTACGGTCGGTTTCCAGAACCGATTTCGAACAGCATAACAGCTTGAAAACTCCGCTCCGCCCGAAATGTCTCTCTCAAACTGAAAGTATATTCCTGTGCGACCTTGAAATTTAGCAACGGCCTCCGACGTGACGGTCCACAGTTGTTGCTCCAGTAGGCGCTACATGCTACCATCATACTCCACGGTTCTTTTTCAGCAACAAACCGCTTCTTAGATCCCGGCTTGTATCAGTTCCAATATGGGCTCCAATGCTGCGAGTTGGAGCGCATCATTCCAGTTCACCAATCAAGTTGGACTTGGAAGGATCCGGAAAGCTCGGAGCTCAACGGAGACGATTATGATCATGGGAGATGCGGGTCCGTCGCATTTTGAACAAGTATCAAATTGAACTGCGAAATTCGTGACCTCGGTTTTGGACGAAAGTACGTAGCTCCTTGAAAAATTCAAGTGTTCCCCGTAACCTGTTTGCGGCCACCAGACTGAGTTTCGGCGGTAAGCAAAGGTCGGTTCTGCCTAATAATCCGCGCAATTCGGCAACAAGTTCATCTATTTTCAGACCAGATACGCTCCCCAAACCATTCAGGTTCAGGTTACACAGAATCCTGTGGGGCCGTATGTAACAGTTATAGCGCTCCAATTCATCGAGTCATCCTAGTCTCAAATCAGGCAACGACTCCGGGCCTTGAGGGTATAAAAGGGGCCCTTGCAAGAACTGAGGAGGCAGTATCAAACACCAAGGCGTTCTCAGCAATCTCTGAACAGTAACACACCCGTACATCTATCCCTCTTCAACCCTCGAACATTTCATGTGAGCCCCATAAATACAAGAGAATTCCTTCTCATTCTTTCAGAATGCAATTCACTTTCGTGACGCTTGTCATCGCTCTCTCCACTGCCCACGGAGCCCTTTCCTTGGGACTCAACTGCCAGGGCAGCAGCCAATGCCATGGCAAACCCGGAAACATCGCCTCCCTCCTCGTGGGGCACATCAACGGCGCTAAAGATGACACCTGGTTCAACGACGGACAGCAGATTGCGTGCGAGCAGAATATCTGTGCTTTCCTGCAGAACACTAAAGGAGAGCCTGGGAGAAACCTGAAGGGCATTGCCCACTACATCGCGGACCATGGTTGCGGCGCATGCGGGAGCGTCCCGGTGTTCTACCCCGGGAACAATGACGTTTCGGCTGGAGAGCTGACTTTCAACTATGTCAGCAACCCAGCCTGCACCACTGGTCTCTGTGCCTTCTAGTGCCGGCCAAATATTGTACTCACCTGGCGGAGGCCGTATCGTATTCATATTTTTGTGACTTAGTATGAATAGATTTTGAATATATTCGGATATATTCTGCGTATCCCTGGTTAGAGAAAAAGACATTTTAGATTGGGCCGGAATATGGTCTGAATGCTGGCAGAAAGGATGGATGAAACCTTCAGAGGTCAGCTGGAACAGAGCAGGATTGTCTGACTGGCGCCGATCGCAGTGCCCAGGCGGCAAAAACGACACTTGACCGTAAGTACTCGAATATATCTGAACACAGCTTACCAGGGTACAATTTGGTCGATTTGGATTCCCCAGAAGAATTGATTCCAGAAGTTGAAAAAACTGTTCGATTGCATCAACCGAGTTGATCGCATCAATAGGCTGGCATTCTTGTCCACTCCTGGAACGTACTCGTTTGCACTCTTTGTCCTAACGTTGTGCGGCGAGCTTCACCCCCTACCTCTTTTCACTCATGAATCCGCCTTCTTTCGAAAGCTCCGACCTGGTCGAGCTGGCTTTCCTTGAGACCGTGACACCGGCGGCTGAGCAAGATAACGATGCAAACCTTCTTCGCCACCAACTTGTCACTTCCCCGCTGCTCACCTATTCCGCACTCAAGCATCGTCGCAGAGACTTCCCGTCCCGTGGACTACTCGGAACAAGCACAGGTGATCGGCTCTATGTCAACACCAATGCGCCCAGCAGCCCTGTGATCTGTGGCGTTCAGGTTGGTGTCAGCGTTAGCATCGATGTGCTCAGGCTCGAGCCTTACCCTATTGTAGGGGTCCGGAAAAAGCCATACCGTTCTTGCCTCCTCGAATGTGCACTTATCGTAGATCAGCGCGTCGGCCAGCTCCCGGAGCCTTTGAGCGCTCTTGTGTACGCCAGTTCAATTGCTCCGCACAACTTGGGCTTATCACCTACAGCTTCCACTTTGATACACAAGATACCGGTCGCCCTTGCGAGGCAGCCTTCATCTCGACGCCGGCCGCTCTTGTCCGAACCACGCCGCCCTGCCCCAAGTTACCGTCCTTTGCTCGTAAGTACAGTTGTCCCCGTCGCAGTCTACACTCGCACTAAGCTGACTTCCCACCTTGAAGACCTAGCAACGTGAACCGTCGACGACGGCTTATGCTTCCCTGGCCCAGGTCCGCGTCGAGCCGCTGTACTTGTCGGAAAAGGACCTCACAGCTGACCGGATGCTCGCAATTATGGGCTGCGACAATCTCGATGTACCTCTCGCCGGCCTCGCCGACACAGATCTGGACTGATCCTGTTATAGACCATGCCACTGTACATGCACACTGCGTTACTCATCATCCGCAATATGGGCGTCGATGCGTTCAGCTACCTAGGTCGGCAGGCAGACGGATGGTGGATTCCGAAACTGATTCGCTTTGCGTAGAATTTAAGCGACGGATTGGCCTCGAACGTCTCGCTCCACAGCAGAAGGCGATGATAAAGCTTCGATTGGACCTATTGGATGCATTTATTCGCCGAGGAGCTTGCGAGATTGAATCGTATTTCGCTGCTGGAGGATCGGCCCTTGTTGACCTCACGGACCCATTCCTCGACGGTGAGTGACTCCAGGGCGTCCCATCAACGGTAGCAATGCTCACGCGCTGGAACCTGGCGCCAGGCCTCACGGCAACCGTGCTCTTTGATATTGTTCTCGGGGTATTCACCCAATGGCAAACCGTTGCGGAAAGATCGTTGGTATGTTCGATCGCTCTTTGTTCTGTGACTGCTTTGACTCTGGTGGTCTTTGTCGTCGCTCGCAGTTTTGGATGAGGCACACAAATATCTCGTCAACAGCGATTCAGCCCGTCTCACCCAGTCTTTCAGCAATGTCATTCGGCTCCAACGGCATTTAGCCACCCGAGTGATCATTGCGACGCAAGAACCCACGGTCATCCCCCCCACAATTCTCGATCTAGCATCGATCATCATTTGCCATCGGTTCTCCTCGCCCGCATGGTGCACTCATCTTGCGCGCCATGTCTCTGGAGGAAGTGAATCTATGTTTTGGTACCAGCAAGTAATGTTGCTTGCCACTGGTGACGCGTTGGTTTTCTCTCCCGCAGCCGTGATCACGGCTGATGAGCGTGGAGGAGTCGTTCTCTTGGGTAAAGATCATCTCGCGCTGCGGGTGCGCCCTCGCCTGACACTGGATGGTGGGGCATCGCTGCTAGCCGTGGGACGCAGTTTGCCAGCGCCTGCTGCGAGTTCAGTCGTCTCGCTGATGTCACCGCCGACACCCCTGGCATCCCAGTCCCACCTCGCGGAACGGGAGCCTCGCCTCGACGACACGAGTACAGCCCTCTCGGCAGCTGATCCCAATCTAACTGTGGTCTATACCACGCCGTTTGTGCCTCTCAGCACACCGGCAGCTTCGTTGACGGGTGATACCGCGGCACCTTCTGCACCGTCAGTCGTTGACTCTCAGTCAATCGTCTCACCTCCGCGCGCACTTCCGGCTCGCCTCAAACATCTCGTGGGCTGGTTGTCGCGCAGCGGCGCTGCAGAAAGACCTGTGAAGCTCGGTGAAGCCCTCGGTGCGCTCCACTGGGTAGGGAAGAAGGAGTACGCCGACATGCCCAGGTCCAGTGGCAAAATCAGATGCTGCACGAGGCAGTGGAAACCGGGCTCATTGAGTTGATCAATATGGACGTCAAGAAGAAGGAGCTAAAGCGCGCGGGGAGGAAAAGATGATCCGTTTGCTCGAACGCGGGCCGTTTGTCTACGTATAACAATACGCCATCCGGATGCCCAATACGCTCTATCTATAATCAAACCATCTAGGATACCAGTATCTAGGCATCTAGCGTACAGCAATATCTAGCACCGAAAAATATGTACTAACTAGTGATTATGGTGGGGTGATCTGATTCTTGGGAATGACCTAGCATCCCAAGACGCCACGATTAGTTAAAACGAATAAAATAAAATACGGCAGCGTGGGTCTGACTATAGAGAGATCGTAGAATTTTTTTTTGCTCGTTATTCCTATGTATTGAAAATGCCCGGTGTTGAACTTCAAGTTTGCACCAGAACTGAAAGAAAATAATAATTTGCGAAGTGCTTCAAGTTTCGAGATGATCTTGACGTCCACACGTCCGTCAGGCCTTTGTTCAACCTGGGATGAAGGCAGGGCCCTCGTTGATGGCGGCGATCACCCACTACACATGCTGTCGCATGGCGTCCCCTTGCACATGTTCGTTCACGCTATGACCTATTTCCCATGATCCATTTCGCAGCGATCCCAAGTATCGGCTACTTCTGTACTGAGAGCACGACGGCTTTTTGCCTTTGCGTGTCTCGACACAGAATTCACTTCGGGGTTCGGGCGTCGTCTAATAGTGCTAACCAGAAATCAAACCACTCATAGGACGTATGCCTTGAGTTTGGACTGCGTGGAGCCATGGTATGTCGTGGAGAGAGAGTTGAGAACAGGGCGCAAACGCTAAGGTGGCCGAGTTCATCGTATCAATCATATTTTCAATCGGTAACTAGATTCAACATCAAAGGGGTCGGTGTCCCGAGGCAGCGCGGCGTACAGGTAATTGTCGCGCTTGTAATGGACGAAGGGTGAGGATATCATGAGTCGTCTGTGGGAGAATTCGGGTGTCAGAGATAGCGACCCGGGAAATATATGTGGCCGAGAACTGGAAGAAAGAGTCGACTGTGACCGTGGATTACGAATGACGGTCAAAGCCAATCGTAATATCCGAAAAACACCGCAATCAACACCGAATCCATCGGCGGTGAGGCGAAAATAAGTGTGCAACAAGGAAACAGAATAGAACGCGAATGATACAGAAGAGTGTTGAAGGTCATCTGGATTTCCACCCGCCGAGAACATCGATGCATTCGCGCAGCCGACAAGGCCTAAAAGCTACTGAAAATCCTGTAAATTTAAATTGGCTTCGTTTAAACGATGAGCGGGGTCGACTCCCCCTGAGGCCATTGCACGACATCGCACCTGTTTTTTTCTACTTCTACCTTACATTATTTTTCCCGTTGAAATTGAGAGAAGGACTCCTGTTGAACTTCGCACCAGAAACCAGAACCCAGATTGTGAATATTTCCTGATTTTGCCTGTCAGAAATCCACCAGTCCTTATTCAACCTAGTCTCCAGGTGCAATGAGCCTTCGTTTATCGCGGTGATCACCCACAACTCATAAAGACTCACTCCCATTGTTGGTTGAAGTGGGAGGTGGGGGTTCGACTCCCCAAGGGCATGCGTGATTTCTTGTATCATTTCCTTTTTTTGGATCGGATTCGGGGATTCAACTCCCCCTGAGGGCATGTTACATTCCGGACGCTTTCCCCCCCGCTGAAATTGTGCAGCTGCCTCTGACTTAGTTGAATAAGGGCACCAGGAGCGAGTGCAGGTGATGATCTTGTGGCTTGCTGCCTGCCTAGGAAGTCCACCATAAACGTATGCCCTTACCCAGCCTCAGCTGAGCGCAGAATAAGCCCTCGTTGATCACGGCGATCGCCCACCATTTTTACATTTTCTGTGGCAGCTAAGTGGGCACCGAGGTTCGATTCCCCCGAGGGTATTATGCTGAGTCCATGTTTTTTTGGCGTTGAATTTGAGAGAGAGGGACTGCAGCTGATTCTATCTACCCCTGGTGATATCGTGAAGTGGCGTCTTTGAACTGGGTTGACTCTGAGATCTGAACACCAGGAGGGAGGCAATTTCCAGATGATCCTCACGTCTGTAAAATCAGCGAGATATGTATGGGCCAGTATGGCCTGTATCCAACCTGAATTGAGGCTAAAGGAAGCCCTTGTCGATCGCGGTGATCACCCCCACTCATGAACTGGTAATCTGTTGACCTTTGAAGTGGGCAGTGGAGGCTCGACTCCTCCTGAGGGCACTGTCGGAAGTCAACCATTTTTTCTGCCGCGGGAATTGACATAAATAATTTAAATGGCTGTGTTTGTATCCTGTTGAACTTCGCACCAGAAGCCAGATCGTAAATAAATTATGATCTTGTCTGTCCAGAAATTTAATTAGCAGATATGTATACTTTATTCAGGCTGCGTTACAGCAGGTTAAGCCTTCGTGCATCGCAGTTTTCACCCACAACTCTTATAAATTCGAACTGTTGGTTAAGGTGGGAGGCAGGGGTTTCGAGGGCATAATTCGAGCCCATCAGTCGTTTTTTCTTCTTTTTTTTTTTTTTTTTGTGTTGCGTTACTCCTCTTCTCCTTTTCGTGGCCATTCAACGGATTTTGTATTCATTGGCTGATGATCTCGAGTTTGGTTGAACTTCGCACCCGAAACCAGATCGTAAATAAATAAATATTTTTCTGAAGCGCCTCGATTATCAAGATGCTCTTACTGTTTGGAAACCAGCAGATATTCATGCCCTTATTGAGCCTGAATTGTGGGTCAATAAGCCCTCGTGGATCGCGGCGATCGCCCACAACTGTTGAGGAGTGGAGATGTTCGAAGTGGGAGGTGGGGGGTTCGACTCCTCCCGAGGTCATGATTGGGTTATAGTGCACTTTTTTTTTCTTATACTTTTCTTATACTTTTCTCATACTCTTCTTATACTCTTCTTCTCCTTTCCGTGGCTATTGAACTATCGCGTTGGCCGATGGCCTCGAATGGTTGATCATGAAACTTCGCACCAGGCACGAATATATACATGGGAATGTTTCATGAGAGACTTCAGACCCGGATGGATTGATCGAAAAGAAATGTATGGCCTATATTCAGCCTTGGTTGTATGAGGATAACCCTTCGTCGATCGTGGTGATCACCCACAACTTGTAAAGAATTCTAGGTGCTGTAGAAGTGGGAGGCGGGGGTTCGAATCCCCCCGAGGGCATAGTTTCTTCCTTTTCCCTTAATTTTTTTTTTTTTTTTTTTCGTGGACATGGAACAGATTTTGTATCGCGTTGGCTGATGATTAGGAATCCTGGTTGAACTTCGCCCCGAATCCAGATTCTAAATAAACTGTATTATACCTTCAAATTTCGAGACGAATCCAACAGAAGTGTATGCCCTTTATACATCCTGAGTTATAAACGGGTATGCCCTCGTGGATCGCCATGATCCCCCACAAATTCTGAAGAAATTGTTCTCGTTTGAGGTGGGAGACGGGTTCGACTCCCCCCGAGGGCATCATTTCTTCAAAGATTTTTTATTTTTATTTTTATTGCTTGGTTGGCATATATTGTGTTTAGTTTTTTGAGGATGGACGAGCGATGCTTCGAGACCCGGGACGATTGACTGCCCAACCATCCAGGGAACAACTATTATTCAATTACCGCCCGTGACATTATTCACTCGGGCAACTCAGTTTCTGCCGTATAAAATTAACCCCAAACGAATGGCAAATGGATTCAATCCTTGAGGCGATACAGAGCAACGGCGTATGAGGATGGGTTACCTGGGTACTTAGTTGCGGACTCGGAGCACAGCCGCTGATTGATGGAGATGTTTTTTGTCTATCATCGTGGTCCAAAAGAAATTCGATCTAGCGGCAAATTGTATACGATTCTGACTTCTCGCACGCAGCTCTAAACAACATTTTCATGATTTTTACTGACTTTTACGCCGCAATTTGAGAGTCGCTGGTGTGGGTAAATGATGGGAGGTCCTGATGGGATGGCACAGGTGACAGCGAAGCAGCAAACCACGAAGAAAACTCGCTGCTAGTCTGTCCACTCCCTCAATTCATTATTCAACTTCAACCTATAGCAATGTCCTACGACCCCGAATCCACCGTCGCCCGACCCCTCCTCGCCCTCACCACCTCCTCTTCCGCCTCCTCCGCCTACGGGCCCCGGCGCCGCCAACGCCGTGCGCGTCTCCTCCTTCTTGCAGCCTGCGGCACCCTCGTCCTCGTCATCGGCTCTTCCTACCTCTACTTCGGCCCCAGCGCCGGCCTGCCGATCCCGGACCGCCTCGCGCCGTACTACACACACCCGATGTTCCCAGGTGGGAACGCGCCGCCGCCCCCGCACGGGAGCGCACAAGACGAGCACCCGCACCCGGGGGCACCGCCCGGTGGGCGGCCCCCACCGATTGACGGGCCGGGCGCAGTACCTCCGCCCAATTCTGACTCGTCTTCGTCACCCCAGGAAGCGCACCTCCCCGCCCTCCTCTCCTCCCAGCCGCGCACCCTTCCCGCGGCACGCGCACGCTACACACTCAAGACATCTCGTCCGCCCCCACGGGGCTTCGACGCATTCTTCGCCTTCGCGCAAGAAAGAGGGTGTCTGGTGGACGGGTATGCGGGGGTGTGGAGGGATTTTGCGCCGTTTTGGCGCGTGGAAAACGCTGTTGCTGCACAAAGGGAGAAGGAGGCGGGGAGTGGTGGGAGACTGGAGGGGAAGGGAGGGAGGGGATGGTTTAGAGAGAGGGTGGAGGCGGTGGAGAAGAGGGTGAGTTGTTCGTGCTTGAGTGCTTTTGGTATGCGGCGTTCTTCGCTTCGGTTGTAGCGGCTACCAGGCTCCCGAGCTTTCCCGTCTTTCCTTCATCCCTTTCCCCCATCTTCCGCCCTTTTCTCGAGCTAACTTACTCCTACAGCTCGCCTCCGACTCGCACGGCATTGCTGCGCTCGCCATCCGCGACGGCCGCGCGCACAAGCCCGAGCAGCAGGCGACCTACTTTGATGGAGACTGGGAGGGGACGGTTAATAAGGTGCGTTTTGCGTTTGCGTTGTGTGTTTCGTTCCGTTGACGTTTGGTTTCTCATTGCGTCTCGTTCCCTTTCTTCGGTCCTGGCATACCTCTTTCCTCTTTCGATCCTTTCGCCCGATCCGCCGTGGATGTGCTCGCTCCTCGCACCGACTTCACTGTCGCGCGCTTGCCTTGGCCTCGGCTACTCCGCGCCCGTGTCCCTCCGCTCTGTATTCTATTCGGCCTCAACGCAACCACTTTGACTCTCGGAAATAATCTTTCTCCCTGTCCGCTCCACGCTGCACTCGACTGATCCCCACTTTACGCTGCACTCAATCGGCACACGCGCATCTACAGTTCGCATCCGCCCTCCCGCCCATGACCGTCCTCATCAATGGCCGCGACGAGCCGCGCGTCGTGTTTGATGTGGGGCCGCTGTTTGAGGGTAAGTCCGTCTCTCCTTTCCCATAACTCTCTCCTTCCCTCCTTTCCTATCGCCGTCACTGACTACTCAAATGTGATAGATCCCCTCCCAACCCAAGCTCTAACGCTCACCGATCCCACCCCCTTTGCGCTCTCCCCCCCGCGCACGGGCGAGTTCTTTGCTCAACCAGAACGGGCGGGCGTGTGTCGGCCTGCGCGGGGCGTGGGCGAGATGGGGGACGTTCCTTGTGAGTGGAGTTTTTTTTTCTTTCGGATCCGCACTCGACTTCTGTTCCTGTTTTCGCTCGTGCTAACTTCTTTCACACAGTCCTCGTCTCCGCATCCTCAGCAGAGTTCACGACCGACCTCGTCCCCGTGCTTAGTATGACTAAGCTCGCGGACGCGTCGACGGCCGTATCTGGCGGTGACAATTCAGCGGGCGGAGGTAGCTGCTTTGCGGATGTGATGGTGCCGGGGGAGGTGCGTTTTTTCTACTCCACTGGTTTTTATTCGGGTCTTTTTTCGAGAGAGAGTGAGAGTCTCGTTGGGGTTTATTTTGGGGCGGCCTGTATGAGAGCGTGCGGATGGGGTTCGGCATCGGTTTTCGACGGAGTGCGCGGGGATGACGATGGATGGCATACATCCCATCTTACATCCATGCTGCGCACTGCGCGACGGCTTTGATCGGCCGCTTGCTTTCTCATCCCGGAACCCACGCTCGGTGTGGATGTCCCTGTGGTTGGGTTTACTTCTGTGCTGGCGTTCTGGTATCCCGCGCTTAGTATCCTGGTGTTTGGGGTGATGTCGATGTCGATGCCGGTGGGCTGAAATTTTTTCTTTCCTTTCTTTCTTTTTGTTTTTCACCTGTCTGTCCCAATGCACGAAGAACGATACTAACCCTGACGATATATTTAGTTCTACTACCGCAACTCATGGTGGGCGGGCAAGTTCGAGTACCCGGATAACGTGAAATGGGAGGATAAGAAGGAGGTTTTGTGTAAGTGTTTTTCTTGCGTTGATTTTTTCGATGAGATCTTACATCCTTCCTTCCCTGCGTTTCTCCCTCCGCTGTCCAAATAATTTGCCTGGCCCTCACCTTTTCATCGCCGCCTTCCTTTCAATATCCTCTCCACGCTAACCTTCCCTCATTCACAGACTGGCGCGGCAAGTCCAACGGCGGCCACATCCGCGGCACCAACTACCGCTCCTTCCCGCGCTTCCGGCTCATGGACCTCGCTGCCCTTCCGGAGAATCGGGCGAAGGGTTTGTTTGATGTACGAATTACGCAGTGGCATGAGTCGCATTGTACGGGTGAGTATGTTGACTTTTTTCTATCTGCGCGTTGTTTTTGGAGATGGAGAGAATTTGTGGAACAATCTTGATCTTGATGTGAATACGGACACGCTCGCTAACGCACATACAGACGACTGCGACGCCGACGCCATCAGGAACACATACAAAATCACCGGGGAGAGCGTCCCGCGCGAGGAGGCGTACCAGTACAAGTACCTCTTGGACGTCGATGGGAATACGTTCTCGGGGAGGTATTTGGGCTTGTTGAGGAGTGGGGGGTTGGTGTTTAAGGTGAGTCTCGATCTCGGAATTGGTTCGAGCATTTTTTGTGACGCAGAACTCCAACTCGTCGCTCGGATGTTCGTTGGTGGACAATTTGTTATTGATCTTGTGCCGTACTCTTTAATCGCCCCTATGCTAACGCACCCTCGCTCCCGCCCAGTCCACCGCCTTCGCCGAGTTCTTCACGCCATGGCTCGTTCCATACGAGCACTTCATCCCCGTGCGGCCCGACCTTGCAGACCTGCCTGCCAAGATTGAGTGGGCACGGGCGAACGATGGGGAGGTGCGTCTTCGTCTTCTTTCTTTCCCTCTAGCTTTGTTTTCTGACCGATGCGTTTTTTGGTTTCTTTCCTTCTCTTCTTTCTGCCCTTACCTTCGATTATCCGCCCTCGTGCTCGACAACTCGGATCGCACGCAACACAACACACACAGGCCCGCCGCATCCAAGAATCCGGGCGCGTCTTCGCCGAGCGCGTCCTCACCGACGCGCAGAACGACTGCTACTGGTTTGCCGTACTGCTCGAGTGGGGCGCGCTTTGGGGCGAGGGGTAGTGTGTGGTGTCTCCGTCTCTCCTTCATCGGTTTTTGCTATTGGCTGTAGTTATAACTTATGGTTATGGACTGGACTGGGCTGTATTGCATTTTTTGAGGACGATTAATGTTATAATGCGTCTGGCTTCTGAAGAAAACGTTTGGATAAGAATATATTATCTTGGCGCGGTCCCTTTCGGAACATACCAAGTTGTAGCTTAGTACATCAGCCTCTATAATATACTGTGCTACACCACTACCCAGTCACCCTCAACAAGCTGACCTCTTTCGAGGCTGTAGATGTCGGGGATTCTGGTCGTTGAGACTCGTAAAATAAAATTAAAGATTCATAACCCCGAATGCCGGCGGAGTCACCCCGTGCCCACTAGTACCTTCATCTGTGATTCAGTGGGCGATTCCGGCAATCGCCAGGGGCTTATGCTGCATAGAAACTGGATAGAGGGTACTATGACGCTCTACTGATTGGCCGCCCTCGCGAGACCCAACGAGCGGTTTCGAGTCGAATAGGTAGATAACTAGTGGCAGACAGAAGCGTTGACCTGGTAGAGAATACTTCCAGAAGCAAATTCAATAATTTCGGACGCGAGGAAAAAAGGGGAATCATTGGGAAATCATAGTCGGACATGGGCCCTTTTATATCTCGAGAATCCTTTGTGGGCTACGTGGCCTCCCGGCATCATAAAAATCGGACTTGGCTGCGCCGTAGGCACCAGCAACTGCGATCCTGTCAGGAAAAACTGTGCACCAGTCAGCTGTTCAGCCGCGTGGTGTGTTGAGGCGTGAAATCAAGCTGTGCAGAAGTAAGTTAGCGTCGAGGAAAGAGGACGATGAGAGAGTCAGACGGGATGGGAAACACTGGATGGAGATGAACACAACGAGATACAAAGAATCGCCGAGGTAATCGTTAATGTTGATCCGAGCCGCCGGAATGATAGATTAAAAGCGGAGTTTAAGAAGCAGTGTGGGCATCAAAGACTCTTAAATCAGCGCGCTAAGGAGGGTCACATCGGAGCGCTAATCCGAGCGCGCTAATCAGGTTTCCTTGGGGGCCAAAAAAAAAGAGATTGCGGAAAGATGTTCGGGCAAGCTGAAGACGGATGGCGGAGTTTGAAAGGCTTCAGATGGGCAGAATGCTTAATTTATAAAGAGGGCGATGGCTTCCGAATCCGACGGTTAGGGCTGCCGGAAGAACGTCTGACTGCGGATTCGCGACGTAATCAGCTGTTTGGTCCTTCACAGTTAATTCTCCAACTTGGACCTCCAACTTGGTCAAGTTGGGGCCAAGTTGAGGGCCAAGGTGGAGTCCCAAGTTGGACCAAATGCCAACTGTAAAACACCCTATTGACTCAGAGCTCATTTTGAGGACATGTCATTCTAGGCCATCTTTTATTAAGCAAACCAACAAACACGGTGAAATATGGATAGCAGGGAGAGAGCTGTTGATATGTGGAACAAACTTTCAGAGTAAAATTGTCTTGACTGCATCCCAAACATCTAGAAAATTTAATGCTATGTAAACAGTAGCCTGATAGCCAGGCAAGTGCTTACCTCGAAACTGATCAGTTTCTGTCGCTGACACCTCGTATGTGTATACCTCTCGTTTGCTATGGACTTGCCGCAGAAATTTCAGCCGCAAAAATGCAAGTGCTCTGAGAGCTTCGTTGTTGCCTGTAAAGGGCTCTGTTGACGTCTTCCAGGAGATGTAGTCCGGAAAGACCACCAAGAAAGTTTCGACTTCGAAATCGCGGATGAAAAGATCCAGTTTATTGAATAAAAGAATCTAAGAGTGGCTCCAGAAAACGTTTGCAAATTGATGAAAGGGTAGGCTCACAAATTTAGCATTTTTGAGAGAACTATGCTTTGCATTCACTATTTCGCTCCACAATGCAAAGTTCTCGTTCATTCTGTTCTTGAAGAGCAGAGTTAGCGTTGCTTGAAGAGAGTATGGGGCTTGAAAACTTACAACACTTTCGTCCTCTTCCAGAGCTTTCTGATAATCATTCAGAGCAACCAGGAAAAATACCACAGTAGTGCCTGGGAAGCAATGTACCCATTTCTTTCTCTCGCAGCGCTCCCCACCAGTGTCACAAATTATCAAAGTCTGTCCATCAAATTCAACCTCCTTCTGATATATACCAATCGTCTTGACACGCAGGCGAAGGATATCTTCTGTTGTTGGAACATAGCTTTCTGCTCCCAGCCTCTCGATAGAATCGAAGAAGTATTCTGCAGAATCCGATAGCTCAAATTTGGAAAAGCAAGAAAGAGCCTTCCGCACGCCTGGATCTTGAGACAGCATTTTGATTGCATGACAGATTCGCGAGAAAGAGAGTGCATTTCTCCTATTGTTGTAGTGCCGAAAATTACAGCATAATAGTGGTCGTTCCGGGGATGTGTAGCAATATCAAGTTGTGGCATCATTTTTAGGATTGTCCTGCAATAGTGTGAATACAATTAAGTTGCAAAAGGTTACATTTGATGTTTACCGCA
>JARJLF010003088.1:0-22936 GCA_029378395.1 Mycena leptocephala | reverse complement strand
TTGCACAAAGTGTGGATATATGTGTAAAAAAAGGGGTATATGCGCTACGATAGTGGATAAATGCGCCCAAAAAATGGATATATGCGCGTGGAAAGTGAATGGGAGCGAATTGGAAGAAGGCGAGGACAGAAACGAACGAAAGAAAAGGGCGGGAAAAAGGAAAGGAAGCGAAAAACAAGAACCTAAGAAGAAAGCACCCGGAAATCCAAGAAAAATCCAGAAAATCGAAAGAAATAGACGGAATGGAAGGGAAAGGAGGTGCCTAGACGACTTACCAGCAGGATGTTGTATCCCCGGAAACACATGTGTACTCGTCGGCAACGGAGGCGCGCCCGCCTCGGGTGCGGGCGATTCGCCGAATGCGAGCGTCGTCTCTCCTCCATTTCCGCCCATTCGCATCCCTTCACTTGACTCGGGTCGCAGTCGCACCACCACCCGCAGTCCACGCTTGCCCTGTGCCTGTGGCCCTCCGCCCGCACCCAGCGGCGCACGTCTACTAGTGAGCTTGCGCACGACCCTCCACGCCGGGAGGATGCGTAGCAGCGCGTATAGCGCACGGAAAAGCGGGATAGCGTTCTTGTATATCGTGGGCGGGAGGACGTCGGCGGAGGATTCGTCGTCGGTGCTGCTGCTCCGGCTGGTACTCGCACTTCCCGTGTCGGATACGGAGGATGCGGATGCAGAGGAGGTCGATGCCCCCGAGGTAGATATGGACGAGGCAGACGAAGCAACAAAAGCAAGCACCCATTCCTCCAACAAAACAAACCGCGGCTCGGGCTCGAGCCTCGTCCCGCTCGCCTTGTGCACCAGCGCCGTCCCTCCGCCAGGCGGTGGCACCACGAGGAGTATCTGCACCCCCAGCGCCCGTTGTGGTGGGGGCGGAGAAGCAGATAGGGCACGGAATGCGTCGAGTTCGAGGGTGGGCGTGGAGGCAGACGGCGCAAGCGGGGTTTCGAGGTTAAACTACAATAAAACCCAAATAAATTCAGTATAAATTCAATAGAGATTCTAGTAAGGAATGAGATACACACCCACTTATCCGTCTTCCCCTGCCCTGGTCCCGGTGCTTGCTCAGACGCACGGGCAGCATAGAGGACGTGGAAGAGCTTGGTGTATATGTGAAACGAAATTTGGTCCGCCTTTGCGCTGTCCCCCAGAGCCATCCTCTTTTCTCTTCTCAAACTCTCTCGTTTGCTCCGTGCTTCACCCTGTTATTGTTCTTGCTCGTGCGAGGCCCTGGGTCTCGCGCCTCGTTGAATTGAGAGATGGGAGATGGGATATGAAGCAAAGTTTGAGGCTGTTAGCGCCTCGCAGCGTCCATCGTCTGCGCGGGCGCGTTGCTGCAGCGAGTCGAGAGCAAGTCCAAATTGGGAAACAACCCACGTGATGCGGGGCTAGACGCGGTGATCATGCATGATGCGGGTGGCAGGCCTTGAATCACTCGATTTTGGGGTGGTGAAAAATATGGCACAAAAAGGCAAAGCTGGAGCTTCAAGTCAGGTTCGAAATTGAAAATCAACCAAATATTTTATCAATACTTCATTCTTCCGGCGTCCGGAGCGCTTGTAGTAGAGCGATTCACGTACATCAAAAGTACATTATTTCGTAAATTTACACATAAACCCAACATAAACCTCGAGGAATCAACGAATGAGAAACGAAAGCTGAGCTAGCTGAAAGATAGAAAGAGCAAGACCTTGAATCACAGTACACAAAAATCACCGGTACAATGGACGTAATAATCGCCAGAGGAAGGCTCAGTAACGCTGGCGCGCCTCTGCATACGATATTACTATCCGAAGCACACTGAAGCAGACACCCGGGCTGGGCCATATGACCCCACAATCCGGGGTTTTTTTTTTCTTTTTGAAGACCGGAAAGCTCAAACTCGAAGAATTAAAATAAAATAATTGAACGTTCGGCCTGGTGCGCAGCACGAGGCTCTATTTATGCGCAGTCAGAAGGGTGCACGGCGGGCTTCAACTGAGTCAGTCGAAACCCCTTCATTGAGTCAGTTCAGGTTGGAACCCTTCATCTAAACCAAGCCACGAAATAGCCCTTCAGCGGGAAAGAACAACCTGAAATTGGGACAAAAAAGACACGGATACAAGCAACGTATAAATCACCCAGGAATGGCCTAGTAGCGCTAGCGCACATCTGCAAGACATTGGACGCGATCATCCACCCAATGAAGCAGAGACCCCGTTCGATTCGGGGCTGGGCCATACGTCCTCGATTTCTTTTTGGAGCAAGAAGTTTGAAAGCACCCGGGATAGCTAGTGTTATGCTGCTACTTACGCAGAGATAAGCTCGACAGTGGGGAGGGAGCGAAAAATCTGAGAGGTTGAACTTTGACAGAGATATCTTGCTGTGAACCACCACGGCTGCACTGCACAAAAAAAGTCGGGTATAACCAACACCCCGACCACTGGAGTAAGGCCTGGTAGGGCTGGCGCGTACCTGCGTATCATTCGCCACAGACAATTTCGCCAGGCAGAGTCACCTGTTCCACTCGGGTCTGGGCCACATAATCCCACGGTTCATCTTTTTCTTTTGGAGATCGACGAATACTGGACTCAGAACCTTCAACTTGATGCCAGTGCGCAACGTAATATTAATTTATTTTAAATTCTAAACGAAGTCGAAAAACCAGTAAGGTTGATCCAATTACTGTAAGGGTTTCAACTAATTACCAAACTGAGATGAGAAATATCCCTTCAGCCTGCCAGTGAGGGGTGTGAAGAAATTAGAACCAACAAAGTACGGTGTACAATCAATGTACCAACCACCCGGCCAAGGCTCGGTAACGCTGGCGCGTACCTGCATTCTGACAAAGAATATTTCGCCAGGCAGAGTCACCCGCTCAATTCGGGCTGTGGTTGAGGAAGCTGCATTTTCAGTTTTTACCGTCAGTCTCTGGCTACTTATTCAAGATCGGGTGCGAGGACGTCGAAGTGTCTGCTGAATGCGGGAAGAATTTAGGAATTATGAAGTCTGTTTAACTTTTGTGAGAGGTAGACCGTTGATACAGAGAGCGCATCTGCATACAATAAAATTAGTTGGTGCGTTTTGTTATTTTTTTTTGCCACTCTGTTATTTCGGGGCTTGGACAACAGTTCTTAGATCTATGGGCTGAGGATGTTGGATTTCCACCACACTTCAAACATACAGATGAAAAGTGAGAGGGATGGTGAAGCCGGTGAGAAGCAAGTTATATCATTATTTCCGGAAAGGGCCGGCATACGCGGAACCTACATCGAAGTTCAAAATTCAACTCCTGGTGAGTTTGCTCGCAAATTTCCATCGATTACTTGGTCTCTACAGTTTGCCAGCGTCTTGTGCGATCAAACCCCTGGAATGATGTTGTGCTCGGTCGGCATCTTGTAGAATTCTGTGAGGATAACCACCCGCTACAGTACTACTTGTATGTCTTCCGTAAACTCGTTGTTCAGCCTGTGGACCACACGAGTATAATAAATCCCCCCCCCCGGGGCCAGATTATTTCAGGAGACCCACAAACATTTAATTTCACTGCATAAAAATTTACAGGAGAAGGCATACTAGGAAAGACAGTGACAGCGACTAAGAAACTACAATCCATAATGCACGAATGGCACCCAGCGCCTGAATGGTATATTCGGTTCTTCCCGCAACTTGGCAACCGCAAGATGCAGCGCCTTGGCTGCTTGTTTCAGATCCGGAAGAACCGGAGGGTTGGACTTCGGATCACAATTTTTGAAGAGGTGCTCGTAAAACGTGTCCGCGATCTTTGGACCATCGCGATCATCCATGGTCCTTGTATGAGGGTCAGGTTGCAGTCCAAAACATTCACAGAAAATTAGGTCAGCTTACCACATTGTCGCCACTACTCCATGGAAACCAACAAAAAGTAGGGTTGCTGCGAGGTGCATGGCTTCATCCGGCATCTTATTGTCACCCTTGGCAGTCTCACATGCACTGAGGAATGCGAGAGACATTGATTTTTTGGCATCCAACACATGGTCACTCTCTGGCCTGCGCATGATCTCCGAGACCTTGAGCCGACCATCACTGAGGATGAGGCCACTGTCCAGTGGGTGTTGCAAATCCTGGACTCCGTGGCATGCAAAATGCACAATGGAGGAGTCTTGTAGATGAATCCGTGCAGTTTCAACTGTGGTATTAACTAGCGAAGTGAGCCATTGGTCGGGCACCCGCTCTGAAATTTTGTTCAACTCTGCCCTAGCACCTGGCAAAGGGAAACAATTTGGTGCATGCGGCTCGATCACAGCAGTGATTTTGAACTGAGTGGCAGTGTTAATGGGAGAGTCAAGGAGTGCAGTGAGGGTTGGTGTATAGGATGAAACCACATAATCTGATGCACAGTCAGTTACTTCTTTGTCATAGATACCAGCGGCATGAAGGGGAAGGAAGGCAAAGGGGCCAGTTGGGCACCACCATAGCCGCGGTGGATCAGCTGATTTCTACAGGGATGTAAGACAAAATATGATCTACTGAAAACATTATACTTGCCTCTAGCTTTAGATCATCAAAAACTGGTTTGACAATCTCTTTCCAAAGGCAAGTCAGAACCTCACGGAAAACATCATCGGGATCTAGATTGATGCTCCTTTCCCGTGAACCAAACAGGCGATCTAGCAATTCTGACCCCTCTTCCCTGTGAGCACTACCTTGATATTTGGCAAGAAATGTGCCCAGCTCAAAGGCCTGGCCGTAAAGTGCACCAACAAGGTCTGCTATAAACTGTACAAAGAGAAGCCTTATCTTCGGCAGCTTCAGATACTAACTTTGTTGGTTGCTGTTACAATCAATGCACAACAAGTAGAATGGGTCACATTGAGAATGATGATTGGACCTAAAACTGCAGCTTGTTTCAACGCATTGATAGCTTTGGGCCGCATAAAATCTTCAAAACCAGGCAAAGTTCGAACATCCTTGATGGTCTCCTCCCAGTGTTCATTGAGTTGTTGGCAATGCCGTCCCTCAGACTCAATGGACATAATTTTGTGCTCGGTGTCAGTCAATTGATTTCTAGAGGTGTCTCGGAAGGAAGCCTGCTCCAGTTCCTTAGCCAAACTGGTGAGCTTGGAAGCAAAGTCAGGCCGAAGGATTGCTAGGTCTTCAAGGGGGGTTCGGAGATGCAGTGCTTGAGACCAAAATATTGAACGACCAGCCTCAAGGAATTCCACAGCAATGTTATGTTCACCCATGCCCACAGCACAACCAGCAGCATCGAAGCCAGAGTAGTACCTTTGGCAACTGACAGAATTTGCTGGCGTGAAAACAGATCCAGATGAAGTGCAGCCAACCGGGGAAGAAGGTCAATTGCTGTGCGATAGGCTGCCAGAGATGAAGTATGATTATATTTTGCTGCTGCTTGGACCAAGAAAGTGCATGCTGAAATGAGTGAGAGGTGAGGATGCCCAGTACGTTGCAGCTTGTTGGAACAGTTCACATGCTGTATCCAGACCATCTTTATCATCCAGAAGATTATATGAAATGGCAAGACAACCAGCGAGGGCATGGAGTAAACTGCCACTATCTGGGTGAGGTGGGGCACGAAGAGCCAGTGCCTCTCTAAGAAGGGCAATGGCCTCATTCAATCCATTGAATCCCCCTGCTTTTCAAACCTGGTGTGTAGTGCACTTGCCAGATTGTGGAGTGAGCTGCCACGATCTGGATGGGTGGGGCATAAAGAGCCAGTGCCTCTCTATGAAGGGTGATTGCCTCATCAAGGTCCTTGAATCCCCTGCTGCTCACACCTGGTCTGTACTGCATTGCCAGATGGTTGAGTGAGCTGCCACGATTTGGGTGGGGTGGAGGATGAAGAGCCAGTGCCTGTCTATTCAGTGTGATTGCCTCATCAAGGTCCCTTGGATCCCCCTGCGTTTCAAACCTGGTGTGTACTGCACTTGCCAGATTGTTGAGTGACCTGCCACGATCTGGGTGAGGTGGGGAATAAAGAGCCAGTGCCTCTCTATGAAGGGTGATCGCATCATCAAGGTCTCTTGAATCCCCATGCTGCTGAAACCTGGTCTGTACTGCACTTCCCAGATTGTGTAGTGATCTGTTACGACCTGGGTGAGGTGGGGCATGAAGAGCCAGTGCCTCTCTAAGAAGGGCAATGGCCTCATTCAGATCCATTGAATCCCCCTGCTTTTTAAACCTGGTGTGTACTGCACTTGCCAGATTGTTGAGTGAGCTGTCACGATCTGGGTGAGGTGGGGCATAAAGAGCCAGTGCCTCTCTAAGAAGGGTTATTGCCTCATCCAGGTCCCTTGAATCCCCTTGCTGCCCGAACCTGATCATTACAACACTTGCCAGGCTGTTGAGTGAGTTGCTGCGATTTGGGTGAGGCAAGGGATGAAGAGCCAGTGCCTCTGTATTCAGGGTGATTGCCTCATCAAGGTCCCTTGGATCCCCCTGCTGCCCAAACCTGGTCGTTACAGCAGTTGCCAGATTGTTGAGTAAGCTGCCACGATTTGGCTGAGGTGAGGCATAAAGAGCCAGTGCCTTTCTAAGAAGAGTGATTGCCTCATCAAGGTCCCTTGAATCCCCTTGCTGCTCAAATCTTGTCTGTATGGCACTTGCCAGATTGTTGAGTGAACTGCCTTCAGTTGGGTGAGGTGAGGCACGAAGAGCCATGGCCTCCCTAAAAGGGTGATTGCCTCATCAAGGTCCCTTGGATCCCCCTGTTTTTCAAACCTGGTGTGCACAGCTGTCGCCAGATTGTTGAGTGAGCTGCCACAATTTGGATGGGGCGGGGCAGAAAGAGCCAGTGCCTCTCTATGGAGGGTGATTGCCTCGTCAAGATCTCCTGAATCCCCTGCTGTGCAAACCTGGTCTGTACTGCACTTCCCAGATTGTTGAGTGAGATGCCACGATTTGGATGGGGTGGGGCACAAAGAGCCAGTGCCTCTCTATGAAGGGTGATTGCCTCATCAAGATCTCCTGGATCCCCTGCTGTGCAAACCTGGTCTGTACTGCAATTGCCAGATTGTTGAGTGAGCCGCCATGATGTGGGTGGGGTGGAGCATGCAGAGCTAGTGCCTCTCTATGAAGTGTGATTGCCTCATCGAGGTCCCTTGAATCCCCTTGTTGCTCAAACCTGGTCTGTACTGCATTTGCCAGATTGTTGAGTGTGGTGCCACGATGTGGATGAGGTAGAACATGAAGAGCCAATGCCTGTCTCTGGAATCTGATGGCCTCCTCAAGGTCCCTTGACTTCCTTTTTGTTCAAACCTGGTATATACTGACTGTCCAAGATTGTTGAGAAGGTCACCACGTGCTGGGCCTGTGAATGACAATGGGCCAGCAGCCATCTAAGAATCCCAATTCTTTCATTGAGGTTCATTGAATCCATCCTGTCTGATCCAAAGCACATCTCATGTCAGTTATTTATGAGTTGTCTGCGGGGACTGTAAATGACCTTGTTGGCACTGGACCTTGCCTCAGTTTCTGCGATATGATGTACGTAGTTGTGCCGCGAAATTGGGTGAGAGACAGTGGTAGATCAACGTGGGCCTGGACAATTCACAAATAGACCGCCACGCATCTTATATTATATCGACGCCACAGGTCGGCACATTGAGCTGTCAATGATCATTAATACCTTTTGATCGCTATGGGCATTACTGGCGCTATTTATACATTCAGAACCGACACCTCCATACAGCTATCACAGTGGGTGTAACAGCCGCTACCCTAAGCCTAGCTGTAGAAGGCATTACAATTGTTCATCGCTGCTGAGCTACCGATTTTACCACAATTCTTTACAGCTATCCCGAGGTGCACACGGAATATGGTTCATACGACGCTTCCACGGCATGTCCATGTCATAGCGTAATGAATCGGCTTCTCCTCGGCAGCTTTTACTTCCCGATATTACCCCGGAAGCGTTCAGCGACTACACGACGTGTGCCTAGGCTGTGCTATGTTTCAGTCCATTTAGCTTTCACCGCCCGAGTGAGCGTCTCTGCCAAATAAAATAGATAATATCAATATTTTGACACCGTAGCGCTGAATCACAGTTGGCTACTGGGGGCGCGCCACTTAAAATAAAGACTTCTATTAGCTAAAGAGAGCCAAAGAACGGGCAAAGGTAGATGAAAGTGGAGCTTATACACTGAATCGAGTGACCGGTACAGAACAAAATAGCGGTGCGTTATCAGCATGCGTGAACCTCGTGGGTTGCAAAAATAACGCAGGCCACTCTCACACTGCGTGTAAAATGCTTCATTTCTCTTCCCTTTCACGCGTGAACACCGAGCGCTTGTAAAGCTGTATTGAAACTTGCGCATCAAAATACAGCTTTACGGTCATAGGACTCGGTCTTCTATTCCAATAAAAGACGTGCGCTTTGAGGGCCATTGCTTTGCATGGCAGTACGAGTCCGGGCCTTTTTCAACAACGGACAAACTTCACTGATGGCCTACCTACTAGAAGATATGTACATACACTCGACAAATTCTGTATCGGCCCGACCGTCCCATTTTGGTCCCATTCAAACGGGGTCAAGTTCGGATATCCTTGCCGGAGTGTGGTGATATTTGGTCACCCCGGGGCCGCCCTTCTCTCAACGACTCAAGACTGCAATTTTACAATCTCCTTCTTCCGATGACTATTCAAAGTCGTAATTTGATTGGAGCTGGCCCGTGAAGCTGTTTCTCAAGTACTCTGACACTGGCCTCCCCATCTGCCGTTGCTAAACCGTGGCCGGAGCGTGACCACTGGCAGTGGGCGTAACATCTGTATTGAGTACATACCGCATCTATTCCTTCAGGGCATATATTGCAGCACACAGTCGCTCTCCGCCTCTCTGATGCAAGGTCAGTAAGTCCGGAACATCCCCGAACTTGCCGTTATTAACACAGGTTCTTCTTGTGGACATCCTGTCATGATACCACATATCGTCTTGTGCATCTACTACAACACTGGTGAAGTGGCCCATGATCTCAGCCTGTGAGTGATATATCAATCCTCGCAACTTTAGGGTAACGGCGATATCGTTCCGCTCAAAGTTGAGCTCACTGTCAAGCCGGAGGGCATTGAAATTGATACAAAGCACCATTACAAACGGAACATCGTGAATTTCTGTGAGTCGTCGCATTTTCACATCATTTCCATGTAATCTGCATTGCGGGCATCGGGTAGTTTGTTGGTCAAACTGTTGCTGAAACCATTGTGACAGTGTGGGCCCGTCGGGATATTTCTGGCGTAATGCATTCGTATTCACTACGTCGATGTACTGGCTGAAAGTTTCGGTAACGCCAGATTCTACATGGCCACATTGTTCACAGTGTTTTACGGCGGTCCCGTAGCTTCGCCTGTCTGTAACGCCCATGAACAGTGCATCCAGTTTTATACCTCTTGGTCCAGTCGGATAATCGACTGCATTCTGAAAGTGTAACAATCTGCGCACGGAGTCTCTTGCGTTCTCGGGCAATTCTCTATTCTGAGCCATAACTGTTGCCCATAATCCGAGCAGAGGACTGTACGCTGTGAGTCTCTGTGTCCATATTTCGGGATTATCTCTCCACAAGCATGCCAGCGGGGTGAACAAGGCGTCATATGCACAACTGTAATTTATGTTGTCCCAGATAAGACCAACGGGACACGCGGGCTGGAACTGCTGCTGCAGTGTTCTGTGGACGGTGATTTTTTTGGCAGGAGGTGCGTCTTCATGTTCGGGCTTTTGCCTTTTGCTCTTAATGCCCTTGGTCGCAGATTTGGCTCTGTCTTTGGTGGTCGGCTTCCAGTTACCATAGTCACTAGCAGGCTTTATCTCATAATCCGGTTTGGATCTTATTGCAGGATGGAAATGCAAGGGATCTGCAGCATTGCCTTTCCAAGTGCGATACGATGTCAAAAGCTGTCCTCTGTAAATCCCTGTCACCCTTCTCGGTAAGCGGCCCTCATATCGGAGCTTTGTGATCTCATCCAACAACTCTAGCTCTCTGAACTCTTGGCGCAAGTGGCCCGATATTCCGCTCGTAATTTTTTTGTAATCAAATCCTTGCATTATAACAGTACCACCAGCTGTAAATCCTCTCGAAAGCGCAACATAATAATTATGATGGTTTTTGGAATTATTGAGGTGGACAACATTCCGATTTCTAGATTTACCTTGAGATGCATAATCTGTCATTGCAAAATTTGGAAGAACCATAACTTGTTCTCTGGTCAAGGACAGCAGTGAGTCATCTCGCAATAGGCATGTAACATGATTTGAACTCCTTCCAATCGGGACCACATTTGGCGGTAGACCAGGGATTCGGATCTCTCTCGGAGGGTTGACCAGTTGCAAAAATAAAGTGTCGAGAATTTTTTGGCCAGAGGGACCAACTGTGGAATCCCACCCTACTACCACCGCCTCTTGACCTTTTGTTATGCATAGTTCAGTGGCTTGATTCTCCTTGATCATAACCGGCATCCCGACACACAACTTTAGGCATCCGGGGATGTGTTCTGCCGTCGTTGAAGGTGTTGCCGACCACAAGGCGTCCTGTAATTTGGGACCCAATTGTTTAAAGCGAGCCTGCGAGCATCTGGGCCATTTCCGCTTGTCGACTGCTTGAGCACTCAATTTATCAACACTGTAAAATTCGATCAATTCCTGGCCCGTATCCTCGGCAAAGCGACGCACACCTTCATCATTAATCAGATCTTTGTGGATGTTCAACCCGGTGATCACAGAGACATTCCGATATTCTTTCGTGTCTAAATGAGGGTGCCCAGGTCTATCGCTAGCAATTCTGGTGCGTAGAAAAGTGATGTCATCCTCTGTGCATGCACCGTAACGCATATTTTCCAATGCTGTTCGTAATTTTGCATCCGATTCGGTCTGCTCTTTTTGTCTCATATTTTGCCGCAACAGAACTACCGTGGTAAATTGATGCCACAAGATACGGCCAAGCACAGCACTCTGGGTTTGAGGAGACATCCTTGCCGTTGTTCTCAATGAGATGAGGTCATTATATAAGGCATGGCCAGAAACAGGAGGGAGCTGCGCAAAATCACCGGCTACAATCATGTTCAAACCCCCAAATTCAACGTCATGGATATTTCGGGCCATCGCTGCTTGACTTGCCAAGATTTGCAGGTCCTCACATGACACCATGGATATTTCATCGAGTAAGATATATTCCACGCCCTGCAGACGTTCGTTGATTGCTGCTACAGCCGCTGCATCGTTCGGGATACCATTCAGATCATCCTTGTTCTGCTTTTCCTTTCGCGTGGAATTTTAAACACTGAATGGTATGTTGAGCCGTTCAAGAGCGCAGCAGTGGATCCAGTCGGTCCAAGAACCATAAACCGATATTCTTCTTTCCGTGCAACAAAAAACCTGATTATTGCGTTAAAAACAGCTGATTTTCCGGATCCCCCCATTCCACCGAGGTACATTTTTAGTAGGGTTGGCTGAGGGCTTGATGCATGTTCAGCGACCAGTCGGAAGGCACGTTCCTGTTCTTTATTTAATTCCAAACCAGGCAGGTTACAGATGTCATTTATCAGAGTATCATTGGCATCTTTGGACAACTTCGAGGTTGGATTCAAGTAGTCGTGTGGAACCACTTCCACCTTATTGGAAGTATAGGTCATATGGCTGTTTCTATCAGGTGCGGGCATATCCGAGAGCTTGTTGGCGGTGTATAACTTTCTTTCAGAATTCACGATATCAGCCCATGTCCGCCGAGTTTTGTACGGCGGTACAAATCTTGTTGTATCAAAGTCCAGCAGGCCGTCTCGTGGTAAATCAAGCCATTTCGCCCCTTGGAGTACAGCTCTGATTGAATCTCTAGATTTATACAATGCAGCGTCCTTTTCCCGATCGTGATATCGTCATCGCAGCCCATGTCTTCGTCTCCAAAATCTCCTGGTTCGAGGTCATTCAAAAAGTCGTCGTTGACTCCGAGAATAGACTTGGAAGTATATTCACCTCCTTCGGCCAATTTCTTTTTCATTATAGCATAGTGGTCATCGCGAGCATCATTGCACTCATATCGAATGTTGAAATTGCGAATCAATTCCTTCTGCCTATCTGTGAATGCATGCTCATAGAATATCTGGTCCCAGGTCGACTCGTTGTCCTTTAAATCGGCTGGAGAGCGCCACGGTTTGAATAAGGTCATTATTGTCATGCAATAGTATTCACGGTCCCCTTTGTCTGCTCGAGGTATCGCGCCACCCATGAAGTTCGGTATAATCTTGTCCAACTTCCGAAAGTCACAATGAACAGAATGTGTTTTGAAAGCAGCCTTGTGTCCTGGTAAGAAAGGAAGTCTTCTGATTCGGTGTGCCTTTTCTTTGCTGATCTCTTTGTTCACAATCACCGCGTCGTCATCTTCAGAGTTCCAATCACTTCGTTGTCGGAAGAACCCGGATTTTGAATAGAACTGTCAGATGAGCTCAAATCATCGTCTATGAAATCATCCAAGTCACTCTCCGCATCGTAATCGGCCTCAGTATCTCGATTCGAAGCGGCACCTTCATCGCCGGACAGTTCTGGGTCATCAGTATCCATATCATTGAGTGAATTGTTGAGTGTAGCTGCTCCTCGAACTCCCAAAGCTCTTTGCGTGAGCGTGCTTTCTTCTCCGAACTCTGTGTCCACTCGTACAGGTTGACACTTTCATATGCCAGGGGCCTGAAACGATAGTCGTCGACAATGGAACATGCAACATAAGTTCCGTTCTGGTTACGAATGGTCAGTAAGTCGTCCGCGGCATACTCATCTTCCTGTTCGGGATTCTTAGCCTTGTACCAATAATTCTTCACAAAGGTGACGTATGACCGCCATGCAAAATTGACATATTTATGGCTGCAGTAGTGGTCAGGATTCCCAAGAACATACATAGATACCATTGGGCTGCCAATTTCCATCTTCGTTGACATGGAGTTGATCATTTGCCTCATCAGGGTCTTCGCGGTTTCTGTTCCGGTCCCACCCGTGGCCAGTGTTTCTGAATTTCGTTCAAAGACATCGAAAACTGAGGCAAATGCCTGGTACGTTTTTAGCCCGAGTTTTGAGACATAATCTGACACATATGACACGACAGCTTTGACCGCGGTTCCAGACAGGAGGCTTGTAACATCTGTATTAGATCTAGAAAAATATGTCAAGGCTCGGGAGAAGGTGTTGAGCTGTGGCTCACGTTTCTTAATGTTTATATGTCCATCCTTGTCAACGTGTGTTATTTGGAAAATTTCTCGAGGAAAGCGGGCCTTGCAAATCCCAGTCTTGACAAGCATCCTCGGCGTTCATGGTAAGTCCGTTTTCTAGGCTTAGGTTTCAATTTTCTCCATCTTTTTGACTGCCTCATCTTCCTTATCCTGCATCGATTCTCGGCATTTGTGCACATTTGACCTCAACAATAGATCGTCCACCTCGTGCTCGTAATTTGACCACCAATTTTCAAGATTTTGGCATTTATGCAGAGGTCATCACCGTGTTTTTTATCGCACAAAGGAGGAGGAATGGAAGGTAATGTTTGAGTCGGAACCTTATACGTAGGGCTGGATTGCAGATCTTCTTCCTCGGGACTTGCGTCTGGATCAACATTAACTCTCGCACGCACGTCGGCCATCGAACCGTGCAGAAAATCCCCTTGGTGAGCAGCCTCCAGATAGTCTATCAACTTCCTTCGAAACACAGATTCTCCGCCCATGATTTTCTCCCGAATTTCCTGTGGAGTGGCCGCATTTTTTATCCACACTAGTGCATGGAGATGAAGTGTTAGACGGCCTTGTTGTTCCACCGTTGCATAATACCATTTGTATGACCGTAGAGACCGGGTAGCTCTGACTCCCAGCACAAGATTTCCTTCAAGAAAACTTCAACCATATAGTGGAAAAATCTGGCCGCTGCAACTGGGTTCTTCGACATCAATAAATTTCGCTCTTTCGAAGGCCGAAGGGCAGGACGATAGACCGTGTCCTCCTGTGCATAATACAAGGCCAACGGATGACTTGCATCGTTCCATGACAATGTAATAAACCACGTTGGTGCGGCAAGAAATGCTGTGGTTGACCAAATCTCATTCCGCATATGTTTTTTGGATGTAGCAGAACCCATCACATGTGCTCCGACACTGTCTAAATCAGTCATCAGCGCGAAGCACTGTTTCTCAGCATCCGTGACAGGCTTAACATGTTCCCCAGCTGCCATTCGGTCCGCAATATTCGCTGCAACCTCGTGATTCATGGCTAACAGTCTCCGAGAAATATCGGCAAATTTGGATCGCTTGACCAGAATATTACTACCTTGGGTCGACCCTTTCAACTGCTCGTGGTTGAAGGCAATCATGGGAAAATACACATCAGTTTGGAAGCGTTTGTCGAAATACAGTAAGAGATTTCCCTTGTGTGTCATGTCTCCAAGCTTATTCTTATGGGCAGCATGTCCAATACCTCCTTTGCCATACGGGAATAGCCAGGGAAACATTCCTGGATATGCCTTAACGTTGTTATACATTGATTCCGGGACGTCACTTCTTCCGATCGCTAACATGTCCCCTTTGTGGGTCAGATGTTGCAACGCCACAGCTTTAATTGTAGACATTGGTGCAGTTGAATACTCAGCTCCAGTCAAACCATGTACAGCAAAGGTGCATTCACCATCCGTAGTACCGTGTTCTTCATTTTTATCAAAAACACTCCGAGCATCCGCAGGAATTGAATCATTCGCGACTGGCTCGGTTCGTTTATAGTCCACCACGACGGGGATATCGTGATGTGCATAGGACAACAAATTTTCCTCGAGATCTCTAAATCCGCATAATCTTCATGGTTAAGTTTCAACCATTCAAGAGCTTCAGCGACTTTGTGTCGTCGCACTAGCATGGGTGTCCGGTAAAATCTTCCTGAGTGGGTGCTGAGGAACCAGTAAATTAAAAGCCAGTACCTCACTAAGCTCATCTCTGCTTGGTGGTAACTTCAGATATACTTTCAGTGCTGGTTGTGCAAACATAATTGCGTTGGCATGCATTCGAACCCTGCCCGAGTTGACTCGGATCACACATCGGTTGTGTCTTACTCTGGCAATCATGACCCCTTCAGCATATGTTAGACCTTGCAGCTGAGGCGGAACTATACCAATCCAATTGTAATTTGCCAATGTATCTCGAGGTATGAGTTTTTTAAAACAAGCTCTTCACATTCGACACAGATATGTGAGCATCCTTCCGCCAATATCGGACCTGGAAGTTCAACCATAGGATCAGAAGCAAGAAATCTCTCCTTTCTAGTTACACCTTCACCATTTAAATGCCCCAGGGATCCTTTAAACTGGTCAAATGGTGTCAATTCGGCAAGCAGAGTTAATTGACCACAAACAGCACAGCCAGCCTCTAGAAATACGTTGGGTTGCACGCTGCGAGAAGAATTCGTAATAATTCGATGCAAAGTTTCCTCGTGTGCTGGCTGGGGTGGAAAATTGGTGCCTCTAAGTCGCCGTTGGCATACCTTTCGAATGAACCTGAGTCGCTTAGCTTGATCGATGATTTTGGTATATAATTTCAGTGAATATGCATCAGATGGCGGCGCCGTCGGTTGTTTTCTTCTCAAGTACGCCTTGGCATTTTTTTGGGCCACTTCATTTTTATTTTTCAATGGTCGAGGCTCCCGAGGCACAACAGCTACTATGCTCATTATTGATACGATCTCGGGACAGTCACAGACATGCGACAGCATCAGTTCTTTGGCTTCACTGACAGACAGTCTGGAATACATTCCCACCCCGTGCACCCTAGCAATGCTCGTTAGTTCTGGACGAGTGAGTTTCGGGATCAGTTCATGCAGGGGAACAGTGACAGAGACAAGTGAGGGGCTTTTAGCAAGAGCAGCATCGACTTCTCGGATTTTGCATTGATATTCAAACATGAACGACCCAGCTGCCAATTCTTTCAATCCGTGAGCATTATGAATGTGCTTGGTGATGACTTCGCCAGCAAATTTGCCGTGTCTGCCTCCACCAACAAGCATTTTACGATCATCATAAATGTTCGCTGTACTTTCAGCAGCCTGAATCGTCCGAACCTGGCGACAAACAATAGCTACAACTGTAGAAAACGCCAGGCAGCCCACCGTGCAATGTACAGAATAAACTCGATCGCATATTTGGATCGCATTTCGAAAAATATTGGTCACGTAGCATCTGAATTGATAATAGACGCGGGGCGTCGTTTCGTTTGGATTAATATTGGCCACACAACCAGCCACAAAAGGGCTGGGCATGATCGAGCCACAATTTGGATTTGGATTTATATTTCCCTCGAAAGGGTTCGATTTCGATTTAATTATTCCCATCATCAGGGTGAGGTTTAAATAACCCATAATCAGGCATGCCGCGAGGCCCCGTCGGGCGCTCGGACGACACAAATTAAAATAGACACGCTTTGCATCAAGTGCTAAGGAGGTGCGCATCCACCCCCGTGCCATAAAATCGATATCGCCCCGTCGGGCAGCCATCGGACACAAATACGGACAGGATTCGAGCAATGACTTGCTCAAATCGAGTCGTGGGCAGGATTTAGACAACGAAGTGTCCAAACCCTGCCATGCCGGGCAAGATTGAGATGCAGGAGCATCTGAACAAAGCCGGACATCTACGGCATCAGCAGAGTTCTGACGACCAGGACACTACCACTCACCTGGGCGGCGACAGTGGAAAAATGTGGGTGAAATACATCCACGTGGAAGCAGCGACGCGACGGCTTCCAAAGATTGAGATTTCATAAATCCGGGAAGGGGTAAGAACGAACCAAGACCGATGGATAACGAGAGGAGGCCCAAGACAGCCTGGGAGAAATGATTTCCGACTGAGACAACCAGCAAGTAAAAGGCATACCACCGCCAGCCAGGCCAAAATAGTGGTCCGATTTCGCGCCAGCAGATTCGACGTCACAGCAGACTGTTCGAGATTGACAGGTGCCAGCATTGTGTCGCCAGAGCTTCCAGAGACAGCAGGTGCAACCGACATCGGACCATCTGAGCTGAGAGACGGAGAGTAGGCAACAACCTCGAGAAGCACAGGCCCATCAAGAGGGAGCGGAGGACAAGGGCGGCATTCTGCCTAAATTAGCTTCGGATGGGCGCAAGAAAACATTCATACCAGGAGGCTCTATTTCGGTATGGATTGTGACCCGCATATCTGAGCTAGGTCAGTCGTTGGCCTTACTTTGTGAAGAAGTGCTCACTCGATATGTATTCGGAGAAAAGGTTTGGTAGGCAGCAGATATTCGCGAGGGGGGGAAAGTCGAGATGAGAGTCAGAGACAAAAAGACGGCAAGGGTCAAGCAAGGGCGAGTCAGAGTGCAGCCAGCGGACGCAACAGCCGGACCCGGAAGGCAATGTGAATATCATGTGGTATCAGTGAATCAGTGATGGTGCCTTCCTTGGCCAGTGCACACGCTCCTTGTGGCCAAGAGAGAAGCGGACAAGGGAAGCGGATTATAGTCCAAGTGGTCCAGGATCCCAGACAGATAATAACCAGCCAGTGGGGCTGACTTGAAGTTGAACGGAAACTGAAGGTTCGACCGAAGTAGACGAACCAGATCAGGATCACCATCAAGTCAAGAGTGTCAACAAACAACGACAACTTCAATCAAAAAAGAGGGCTGAATGGCGACAAATTTTGGCGGGTAACGGGATCACAAGAACGATTCCTAAAAATAAATTTTAGGACTCGTAACCGTATTGGCGCCCTATCGATCTGAATTGTTCCGGCCTTGCGTGCCGTTGCACCCATTTCGATCTTCGACTGATTGCGTCGGCGGTGGCGCCCACGTTGAGAAAGCCTCTGACAGGGAGCAAGGACTTGATAAGAGCTCTATTCGATGCTCGGAAGCCGCGAATTAAATTTGAGAGGGAACTGCAAATGGTCTTCAGCATAGTGATGTTAATTTAAGGGCACCAACTTACAACTTCAAGAAATCTTATACAGTATCGCAATGGGAGCTACTGGGCGGATCGCCGAGACATGGCAGCGTGTTTGCGGTATCGGAACACTGGGTAGAAGCAGCGAAACGAACACGAAAAGTAACCCAGCATCAATCAAGTTGGTTTCACCTTCAAAATCCGCAGCGGCTAAATATTCAACGCAATCTTTCGCCCGAAGGCCGAATTAAACGGGAACGACAGCGATTGGCGGCGTCAATGCCATACTTACATTGTTTACTGGTTTCCAATTTAGTGCCGTCCAGCGAAAGCTCAATTATATTGCGCCCAAAAAGACAATGTCACCACAGAACATGAATCCGAGGAGCGCCGTAAATAAAACCCGAAAGATGCGAGGCGGCTCAATGCGAGATTGAGTGCGGGATCAGGGAAGTCGCGCAAGTGGTAGGAAGACGCTGTAGCACGGGGACGACCTTGGTGGGCTTGAGAACTGGGAGTACCCAAAAAAATGTATGTGTAGGCTACAGCAAATACAAGTGCGAATAACGGTATAGATGGGTAAGAGAGACGGCGGCGGTGCAGGGGCGTGAATGCGAAATGAAGAACGGCACGATGCAGATGGAGATGAACGCGAGATAGCTGGAGTCCGCATGTGAAGCGACTGGATTTATGGGTGCGGGGGAGAGTATGCTGTATCGAAAATTATGGATATTTATGCGTGTACGCGAGGAATATTTGGGTCTGCGAAGCGGATATATCAAGAAAGAGGTATGCGTGCGACGAACTGATAAGAGTGCAGGAGGGCGAGGAACAGATGAAAACGAGTGAAAGAAAGGTGCAAACTAGACAGGAAGGGAGAAGACGCAAGCCAAGTACGCAGAATTAAAAGCCACAAAAAAAGAGAGACGTAAATTCCCTCAAAGACCCAAGAACAGGAAGACGCGGCAAACCCAGAACATAGTGGAAACGAGCATTCACCTGCAGGATGCACGATCCCCGGAAAGATGCTGATAGCCAGCGGTAGGGTGCCTCCTTCGGAGTGTCTTGCCTCCTCCTTTGCCGAGCCTGCTGGTTCCACCCGTCCAGATTCCAGTATCCCGTCCAGCGGCACCTCGTGTCGACGAAAGTGTGTAGACAAGACGCCAAAAGGACCAGAGTTGCGACGAACAAAGGTTTTGGTTCATTGAGTTCGAGAGAGTCTCAACACACAGAGAGAGAGAACAAAGCCCACGTCTACGCTTTGGAGTTCCAGAGCATGAAGGGAGACAGAGAGATGCGTGCCTGATGACGTACATCCCGCCATCGTTCCCAAAATAGAATGCTCCCTCTTGACCCAAACCTTCATCTCGTTTTCATTGCGATTTCCACCACGGCGGCCTCCGTTGGTGCAGCTCTTTACATGGTGCATCTCTGGCATCCATCCATTTTTGGTGGTCACGCTTGAAGCGTGAGGGACGTCCGCCGATGGTAAGAAAATGGAATTCGCGGAGAGGTACGTGCTACGAATCAAACTCAAAGCTGCTGCGGGGAAACGTGCCTTGACGCTAACGGAAGACCCTCCTGGATGCGCACTCACTTTCTACAACCTGATCCATGCCCCATGTCCCCGCATCGACGCTCCGTTTGTATTTTCTTGCTGGAGTGCCTACCGGCGCTGTCATTCTAATCTCTCAAGATATCTCCGTGTTCAAGACCAACTTCATGTCTCCATCGCCATCTCTGTCACCCGTCCCTTTCCTGCCCCATCTGCCAGGCTCTGAGGTTGCTACCAGGCCCACCCGACTCCACCTCCCTCTACCCCGTGCGCCGCCCACACAGTTCAGGAATTTACACTGCAATGGTCTATCCGCTTCATTCATCTCTCCGCGACTTCGCTCGGAGGCCGTTACTATGACTGTGTACCCTGAAACGCCGATTTTCTCGTAAATCTATGCTGTTATTATGCCCGTATGATCGCCACTCTCTTTTGACTCTCGCCTCCTAGTCGACTGCTACTCTATTTGAATGCCGTAGTCAGGTCCCCGCGATCCTCGGCTTGTTTGAACTTTACTTCATTTGGACGAACTCGTTCAATCCAAGTAAGTGTTCTAACCTAGTCTTATTATTCTCATCCAGTGCTGACGTGGCGTCTCACTCCAGATTATTTACTAGTGGTTTACCCTCCTCCATCCCATCCTGAATTCGAATCTATGTTATCCTTATCCCCGCTGACTTGACTCGAAACTCTAACCCTAATCCTGGCTACACATACCCGCATGCAGCTCGGATTCGACTCTATCCATTCTGGTCTTCAAAGCTCGTGTGGACTCCGCTTCCATCGGAAAGATTTCCATGTTTTAAGTCATTGAGTTGTTTTCAGGTACGTACACACACTTATCCCTTGAAGTATCAACGCCAACTCCTCACAGCATCTTCGGAGCTTACTTCCCTTATATTGCATTGGTCATTGAAGTACCTTACTAGTTGCCTTACACTGGCCTGGATACCGCTATCGGAGTTGGTTCAAACAATCGGTATGTTGATATTCCTGGGCTCTCGAATCTCTCCCATTTTATTTCAACGCGAATCCCACACGCTCGGTTTTTTCTTCCATTCAATTTGATCATCGACATTGACTTGACCCGCGCTCGCGCAGAGGCCGGTGCTCTTCTTCAATATTCAATATTGATTTCAATCTCTTCTGCGCTACGTATGCGTAACGTTCCGCCATCGCATCCAGGCACTGAATCTATATTCATCTTAATCTCGCACAATACTGACTCGACTCGGCTCCATCCGGGTTTTTTGTGGACTCTGCTCCCATCGAATTTCCACGTTGTAAGTTCTGGAGTTCCTCGCTATCGAGGTACGTACGGACAGCGCACTCCCAGTTCATTTCTTCCATTCCATTCCACGTCATTAGTTTGGACCTTTCCTTCTGCCCAACTTCTGCCCCTGCCTATAAAGTTATATATAAAAAAACTTCAGTGGTCTACCCCCGAGTCGAACGGGTGTCTGCTTCAAAAACATAGCAGCCCTTTGTATGTAGATGCGCGCCAGCGCTACCGAGCCTTTCTATGGTTGTTTTTTTGCGTCCATTATGCCGGTGATTTTTGGGGAAGTACTGTGGTTCACTATCTTGCTGTCTGGCATTCCGCTGGTTCATCGTTGATTTCTGAAGGCTTATGTGTAAATTTCCTTGAGTATACGCACTGCGTTTACTCAATACGGAGTGGCACTCCGTAAGCAATAAATATTTTGGTTGATTTTAATTTCGAACTCAAAGTTCCTGCTTTGCCGTTCGTGCATCCGGGCAGGCGCGAGAATGTTCCCCGTGGACATGCCATGTTTTTTACAGCCCCAAAAACGAGTGATTCAACCCCCGCGTCATGGCCACAGCAGTCGAAGGGAATTAATGCATCAACCTTTTTGTGATTTTCTTCCTGATTTCTTGTTGGGTTCTCGTTTTTCGCTTCCATTACTCTGTCCCGCCCTTCTAACAAAAGAACTTCCTATGCTGTATTGACACCTTACCGAACTGGATCGGTCCGCCCTTGCGTGCCGTTGCACATGTTCCATTCTTCGACTGATTGCGTCGGCGGTAGCGCCCACCATGAGAACACCTGCGACTTGGAGCAAGGGCTTGATAAGAGGTCTGTTCGAACCTTGGAAGCGGCGAATTAAATTTGGACGGGAACTGCAAATCGTCGTCAGTAATGATATCAATTTGACGGCGCCCAACTCGCAAAGAATCTTATACAATATCGCAAATGTGAGTTACTGGGGGGATCAGCGAGCCGTGGCAGCCTGTTTACGCGGCACTGGGTAGAAGCAGTGCAAGAACACGAAAAATAACCCAGCACGAAGCAAGAGGGTTTCACCTTTGAAATTCGCAGCGGAGTGATGCGCCCACAATTGCGTTCAAATATTCAATGCAATCTGCCGCCCGAAGGCCGAATTCAACAGGAATGACAGCGATTGGCAGCGTGAATCCCATGCTTACATTATTTAACAGTTTCGTGGTCCAGATAATTGTGTCCTAAAAGATAATGTTGCCACAGAACATGAATCCGAGACGCGCCATGAATAAAACGCGAGAGATGCAAGCCGGCTCAGTGCGAGATGAGAGGGAAGCCGCGCAAGTGGGATGAAGACATTGTTTTGCAGGGAGGACCTTGGCGGGCTTGATAGCTGGGAGTACACAAAAAAGTGTATGTATAGGCAGCAAATATAGGTCCAGGTGATGGTATATATGGGTAAGAGAAACGGCGGCGATGCAGGTGCGTGCGTGCGAAATGAAGAACGTTAATGCACTGCTCAAACCTCGTTGCTATCTAATTACTCGTATCGTGTGTCTTGCCCTGATTTCATATGCACCTATTTCCATTCTAAGCTTCTGTATGTGCACCCCATTACCTATTCTCTCTTCGGGGTTCTCTTGCCATCAGAAATTAGCTTCGGTCCAGGGAACTGGAAGCTCTCGACCTCGCCGATCAGCCACTCAAAAACCGTTCAAACCATCCAATTTCCTCATTCACTGCGTTCCAGCCCCCTGTAGACACACCCTTGCCTACGCTCGTGTTCGCTGGTCTACGTCGGTTCAAGTGTGTCGATGGCCGTAGGCAAGGGGACATCGGCACATCGTTGCCTTCGCTCGTGTTCGCTGGGCTACGTCAGCGTACGTCATGTAGACGAACTTCGCCTAAGTGTGTCTACGTGTGTCTAAGTTTGTGGACAGCCGTGGACACACCTTGGTCTCCCCAAACATTGAATTAACCTCTATTTCGGCCGTTAAAATGATACCTTTGCTATTTCCCTCCGTTTAATACCTCCTCAAGCCTTGCGCAGCGTTTCACACGCGTCGATCAGGCGTGGGAGGCATCAGGATATAAGCGAAGTCGTCTCTTCTCATCAACCCTGTGCAAGCCCTGCGCATAAGGTTCGAACCGAAAAGATGATTAAAGACTTCAAGCGCTTGTAACAACTCCATATTTCGTGAATCACATGGGTCTATGCTCGTCTACATTGGTCTACGGCAGTAGGCCCATGTAGACATACC
>JARJLF010003087.1:0-22956 GCA_029378395.1 Mycena leptocephala | reverse complement strand
TATACTGCACAAACCATAGATAACCCCATTTTAGTGTACTCTCCAACCCGCTTTCTGTTGTTGTAACAACCTTAGCTACTTTTTGTTAGAGTATCGGACACATCTCGATATTAATCGAATCCATCTCACATCTCCGATTGAAAGTCACTCATATACAAAGTTCGCATTTATTAGTTCCTTTTCGATACAAAGCGGTCGCCGATACGCAGTAATCAAAAGATAAGAATGATGAATGGACAAAAATGTGAAAGGACCCGGAAATTTGTGTACCAGCGACGGTGATGGAGATGAGAGGGGTATGAACAGAGCGAGAGGAAGTAAAGGTCCATTATTTAAAACAGGTCTTCTAATGTCATCTGTTTGACGATATCCTGGAGAGAGTCTCGGTCGGCTGCAACACGAACATGACAAGAACTCACGGTATTGGACACCATCTGCGCAAACTCGTCGAAATTTAATTTCCCGTCGCCGTCCTGATCTGCTCCATGATTGTCTTGTCGACAATTTGTTGCAGTTGCTGGTCCTGTTTCCAGGTGAGTTGAGAACTCAGGAAAACGAGGCGTAGTGGGGCGCACCTTGAGATTGTTGCCCACCATCATCTTCAGGACCAAGAACAGCTCACCGTTGGAGATGAACCCGTCTCGGTCGACATCGTACACTTTGAACGCGACTGGGCGTGCGGCGTAAGGGTGGGCAAAAAGGGATGCGGATGCGAGCATAGACTCACACTTTAACTTCTCTTCTCGGCCCCCTCTGCTGCTAAAAGCGCTCAGTCCCCCAACAAATTCTTGGAAGTCGACCGTGCCTCCACCACTGGGAAAGTGTACAATGAGATTTCAGGACGTGGCCAAGGCAGGGAGGACGCGCACTCCTCATCAAAGATAGCGATCATTCGAGAGGCGAGTGGATTCGTGGCTATCTGTGGTATTTGGAGGAACTCTTCGCGATCGATGGATCCGGAGCCGTCACTTGCGAAAAACAGCCTGGTTTGAGCGGTTGCATGTCGGAGCACAGAGTACCTACACATCCAGCTTCATGAAGCGTTTCTTCAGCCGTTCAAGCTCTGGTTGTGTGACTAGAGCCAGGTCAGCGAGGCGGACAACGAGCGCAAGACGCCAACACACAGTTTGACCGCCTTTCCATGTCCTCCATGAACGCAGCGGATGCTGTAGACCACCATGAGCTGGGATAGTAATAAAGATGCCAAATGGGACTTACTTGTCTGCCCCATGGTTTCAAATAGATTCCGGGGGGATTTTTGAGGCGGGGGACGAGGTTACGAGGAGCGTCGAAGAGCACAAGAGCAAAGCAGGTGTGGGAACCACGTGGTTCCAAATCGGGAAACGGAACGATTTGCGACAACAAACGTTAAGGCGCCTACCATCGTCAAGCACAGGACTCTCCATGCAACGAGCAATGCCAGCGGCCATCCAGCGCGCGCGTAGGCCATTTGCAGCCCGTGCCTTTCCATCAAGAAATTCTTGCGTCCCTTCCAGACACGATCAGCACTGCCTTGCGATCGCCCCGTATTTCGTGGTAAGATCTTTGCATACTGTACCGGAGCCAAAACGCGTCCGCCCGGTTCTCTCTGATGCCCAACGGCCCACTATTTACGCGCTTTCAACGCCCCTGGAAAGGCTGGCGTCGCTGTGATACGCGTTTCGGGGCCTGCTGCGCTGGACGTCTGGTCGCGGCTAGTGAAATGCCGCAAACGCCTGCCAGAGCCCTGGAAAATGGACCGGTGTCAGATTGTTCACCCCGAGACTGGCGAAATATTGGACGATGGCTTGGCCGTATTTTTCAAAGGTAGACGGACAAACGCCGTCCGGAGTATTTTTTATTTATGGTTGACACTCGTAGGTCCCAAATCTTTACCACTGAGGATGTGCTTGAGCTGCACATACATTCTGGACGGGCAATAATCTCGTCGCTTTTGGCGGCCCTTTCACATTGCCATACTGTCGGCCTGCTGAGCCTGGCGAATTTACTCGGGCGCATTCCACGGTGGCAGATTGGACTTGACCCAGGTTGAGGGTCTCAAGGATCTCGTCGATGCCGAAACGGAGGGTCAGCGGCGCATAGCTCTCAGAGCCGCCGGGGTGGGTGAGCTCCACTTTCGCGTTCTGGTGAACCGGATCCTAATAATAAATATCCAGGGAGCTACAAGAGTCGTTTTGAACAGCTGAGAACAGAAATCATTGGGTGCTTAGCAAAGTAGAAGCCCTGATTGATTTCGGCGAAGGCGAAGACATCGAAGAGGGTGTTTATGAAGAGGGTCGGCATTTTAGTCTTGCTCTAAGCGGAAAATCTCAGACAATGCCATGTAGCGAGGGACCGCGCGGGCAAGCTGAAAGACACCATTCAATCTTATCTTCAAGATAACCGCCGAGGCGAGATTATGCGGACTGGTGTTCGCCTCACATATTTGGGCCACCTAACGCCGGAAAGAGCAGTCTCCTTAACTTTCTAGGTCCGCCATTTCGTATCATATGCCCATGCTTTTGCTAGATCTATAATTTATAGCTCAACGAGAGGCTGCCATAGTCACCCCGGTCCCCGGGACAACCCGCGATATTCTCGAACTCTCCCTCGACATCGGCGGAATCCCTGTCATCGTTTCGGACACTGCTGGCCTCCGAAACACAACCGATCCAGTCGAACTTATCGGCGTGGAGCGCGCAAGAAACGCGTAAGCCCCCGGTATATCTCTCTCCCTCGGAGCTTGATTCGTGGCTTTGTATCCAGGCCGCAGACATCGCACTGTGTGTAGTGTCATGCGGAGATTTAGATCATCGAAACGGCGACTCCCCCATAAATTTCCGCCGTCGGTCAAGACGCTCATCACGGACGAACTTTTATTTTGTTCAACAAAAGCGATCTCATTGAAACCGGGACGAATTGCGCTTTCGCGGTCCTCATAGATGGACAACGAGCCTGATGACCGGTCAGGGAACCACTGAGTTTCTGGCTGGATTTGCGAAGCACTGCAGATAAAGTACGAATTAACGAGATCCATTATACCATCCGTTGATATCCTGTGGCCACAGATACGCGCTAACCGATGACGATGCATCTAACCAGACGCCTTTGATCACACATGCGCGGCATCGAGTGCATCTTGAATCCGCTGCTCAGTTTATCGACGCGTTCTTGGCAACATGTAAGCAGCCTTCCACAACTCACTACAGTGTATTAAATCATTGGATTGTAGCAGTAGACGACATCGTGCTTGGGTCGAAGAGCTAAGATACGCTGCGCGAGCTGTGGGCAAGGTCTCGGGGCTTATCGACGTCGAAGACGTGCTGGATGCGCTGTTTAGGGATTTTTGTATAGGTAAATAAATCTAGTACAAAACTGCCGTCACAGAGAAATCAGCTTCATCTTCTCGCACGTTTTCCTTCCTGGAAAGACATATGGTCAGTTCTATGGATTTGTTGTTTGCTATGAGAGGCCATACCTGTTCGTCCTCCCAGTCCATGTCCCGCTTGTCCCGCTTTCTCGACGAAGGCGATCCACTTCCATGGCACTGTCTCGCGTTGCAGTGGGGTCGAAGTAGGAAATGTCCAGACATTAATGTTACCGTCCTCGCCGCCTGTCACTAAGCGCTCGTTCTAAATGGCTGTTAAAGGAAGGAAGCAGATACATAAAAAATTCTGACCTGTTCATCCCAAAGGAGCGAGCGACAATACCGGCATGCCGTTAGTCCAGGTGCTACACAGCGACCATGGTGCATCTGGCACAGATAGATCGGGTTTCTCAAAAGAGAGACGTCTCCCCTGTACGCTCGCCGTTAAATTGACTCCCGACGCGAAATACAAAACACTCACTGATTGGAGCCCACGAAAATCTTCATATCCGACGTTGTGCTCGAGTGGCAGGTGATCAATAATCGGTGAGCCATTCGTATTGCGCGTGGTTGTGCAGCGAGGGCCCGCGAATATCTTGACTTTGCAGTAGGTCAAGCTGAAATCCATCAGCGTTGGAACCGGTGACTTTTCTTTTTTTTTCAAGTCATTTACCTCTTCAGACCAGGTGCTGAACGTTTCCATGTCGCTATGCCCCCATATTTTGGCGCCCGAGGAAGACTGTATCCAGTCGGCTGGGAGATACTGCAATTCCAGGATCCGACATGGACAACGCCTCGTCTTCGTCGTCCTCGTTGGCCGTAGATGTGCTTATAAGGCATCTGACGAGCGGACATGAGGATATTCGGAGAATCGGGCGAGAAGCGGAGAACAGTAATATCGTCGGAATGTGTGGAGCTGTGGGTGCGCAAAGGTGCAGCGGGCTGTCTCGGGTCCCTGGAAATTGAACAAATTAAAAAAGGGTCTCAGTTTTTTTTGAAAAAACACCAACCAGTAAGAATATGGGCCTCCTCGCCTCAGGACCCTTTGACAGCTGCGTTCCGCCTGCAACCGTCAAACCGTCCTGAGAGACGTCGCAGCATAAAACACCTCTGTTTTGGCCGAGATTTGTCACTTAAAAATAGAAGGTAGCTCTTAAGTCGTCAAAAGACCCGCTGAATTTTGAGATGCGATTTCTCGCTCACTTTTGATGCTATACGAGTTGGTCCGCTCATCCCAGACCTTGATGCTGCCATCCAAGCCGGACGAAACGAGACACGACCGCGAGACGTTGGCAATTGTCTCCACCGAGCGTAGAGAGGTAGTGCCTGTTTCATGTCCGGGGAAGACTTGGACGCCTAGCAACGTCGTTTTGTCGAATAGGTCGATTGTGTTTGAAGGTGCGGAAGCAGATGCGGCATAAAATGTTGGCAGAGGGGCGATGGAGAGAACATATGCTTGCGAGGACGAGGAGGCTGTTTTCAGTGGCCTAGAAGTAGTTGAAAAGCTGGGCGAGGGATGCAAGACAGACATTTTTGTTGAATGGTTTCAAAGGCCGCGACTGGATTTTGAAAAATTTCCGATCTAGGGTTAGGGTTAGTCATTGGTTGGTTATTTGAAATCTGACCCGTTGCCAAACACGCCAATGATGTCAACGGATTTCGAAATATCTACATACCTCAGGCTGATTCTAATAAAATAGCAGGGAATACCGCAAATTTCGGCTGCTTTAATTGTGAACAAAGGGAGGTGAATGCACAAGAGCAGACTCGAACTCGGTCTTTGAGCTTGAAGGAGATTTTTTGTCAGACGCCTCGTGGGCGATCATACGTGACCTCAGACTTGGTAACGATCAACCTAAATCGCCTGCCGTTTGTTTCCTCCCCTCTATCACCAGCGGTCTTCAACTGACCCCATCGTACTCGCCTTGACCCTTGGCTCAGCCCTGCTTCGCCCGGTCCACATTCTTTTTACCCACATTCTTTTTCTCTCGCGATTCTGGTGACGCAGTACCACCGTAAATCCAATTTAAATCAGTAAATGTCGGCGCATCGTTCCTGTGAGTCTCCAAATTCTGCTCTGTTCTGGGTTTCTAAGGGTTGTCGTCTACAAAGCTCCTCGTCTGCACCGCTTCCCTCACCGCATAGACTTACCTTGATACCCGCCCCTCTTGGTAGGTCTTCGGCTTTCTTGTCGCACGCTCGGCTAACGGTTGCGAAGACCTCTCCCTCCCTCTGAAAACGGAAAAGGACTCCCTCCCTGCGATAATTGTGACGCCCTCCTCACCGTCTTCCGCTAGGGACTTTTCTATAGCTTTTCTTTCACCGCCTCCGAAACCTTCTATCCGCGAACGCATCAGCTCGTATGCGCCATTCGTCTCTCCCTTCCAGCGCAAGGCTCGCACCATGATCATTCTATCCCTCATCTTCTTCGTCCTCATATGTCATGTTGTCACCCACCGTCTTGCCGCACGTCGCCCTCATCTGGAATTTTCCGTGCAGACTGGTGATGCCCACCTTGTCGATTCCTCGTTCGGCACCTGGTTCATCCGCTCGATTGGGGAGAAGACGGCACGTTCGATGCCAAGCGCGAATTCATCGTCGATGATGCGCCGTCCTTGAATAAGGACATGTCGTCGACTAATTGGATTTTCGACTCGCAGCTCAAAGGTTTCGTAAACTTCGCTAGGATCACCTGCGTCGCGGGTGCTCATAGTGAATCGCTATTATCTCCATTGTTATCATGTAACTGTCAAATCGCTATCCATGGCTCTTGTGTCTCTACCATATGAATTGTTGATGAACTGCTCGTTGTCAAGTCAAATACGAACAAATCGTCTGCTTTCACCATTCGCAGATCTCACAAATGGAAGACATCCTTCTGTTTTCAAGGATCGACGAAATAAAACCAAGCGGGACGGCGGGGGAAATCCTGGTACATTTGATCCAACCCCTATATCGAAGGATAGGATACTAGAATTTTGGAAGAGACAGAACATTGGGATTCCTCGAGTCTGACATTATCTTGATGTCTCGTTTCAAGTTTAACTTCATGCAGGGGTCGAGGGAAGCTCGTTGCTCAACGTTGAGTACTTTGAAGTCTCAGAGTTTGTGGATCATTGTTGTGATCACAATCTTTTAATTTGTGTCGATCCGGAAATATGTGCCTGGTGGCGGTGTCAAATTCCTTTTCAGGACTCCCTTTCAAGTTTATGCCGCACTGACCTCAGGTTTGCGCCCAGCTCCTGCATTCACTCAGTCGATCGACAACATACACTCATAGCCTCCTCTAATCTCTCCTGTCATGACTCAAATGTCGGTCGCATGCGTTTCGCAATGTGCACGGGCCAGGCCAACGCTAGGGTCGCAACAAACTTGAAGCCGCAACGTCAATTTTTTAATTTCCGAATGCCCGGAGGCCGCGCGTTTCTCAACACAATATTGCTGTATGCAAACGCAACCTTCTTCCGATCCCGATCGGACTATCCAATTAATCACCGTGTAGTGTGAAAATGCAAGATATTACAATGCCTTCAGCCTCACAATGGCCCCCCAAAAACCCGGCTAATCAACCTATGGCAACAACTATTTAATTAGTATTGCTTCGTGTGAGGTCAAGTTTTGGCCTAGAAGACTGTAGGAGTTGGCACTCTAGGAGCAACGCACACATTGAATCGATATCGATGGCTTGCTTATGCCATTCATTCAATGTAATCACCCCCAAGAGGCTGTTTCACTTTGACACCCGACAATTGAAAATCAGCCTCCGCTCTCCTGTCTCGGCAGGAGTACCTATAAAGCGGAGCGGAAAAGGAACGTTACTCACCCCGACCCACACCACCCATGGCATTTGTTTCTCTCATCCGCATTGCTGCCTTGTGTAAGTAACTATCCAGTCTACCTTTCATTTTCTCATCTTTGGACGCAGCGGTTGTTCTTGGCTTCGCTGTGATCGTGTTGGGCCTGAGTTCTGCCTTGACATCGACCACCGAAAACTACCTGGCGGGATTTTTTGAATTTGCGGCCTTGGCAATCGCCACCGCCTCGCTCACGATAATTACGCTCCCAATAATGTGGGTTGCGTCGAACTCGCTCTTCGTTATATTTTCTGAACAATCCCCTGTTTCCTAGGATTGCCCTGGAATTTTTACGACCTGGCACGGCGTTCACCTCCATGATCGCTGTTGAGTTATCGTGGTTATGTGAGTCTTCAAAACCCAGATTTCACATGCACGTTGTTTATGGTCTAAAAAAACAGCCATTCTCTGGGTGTTGTGGCTCGCTACCGGTGCAGACAGCGCCCAGGCTGGACAACTCACTTTCATCTCCGGCTGTGGTTACATCGATAGCGTCGTCGAAGGCGCCTGCCGACAAACTGCTGCCATTCAAGCCTTCTCTTTCTTGAACTGGATAATTCGTGAGTATTTGGTCTCGCCAAGTAATGTTCTCGTCTAAGTCTTTCTAGTCATGTTCTACACCATCTTCATTCTCGTCTTGACGATTATTGCGGCGTCTCGCAAGCATACCGGCGTTTGGAAATCTTCTGTCGCTGATGCGCCTTTCTTTACCCCTGGTGCTGCCCATACTACCCCGCCGGTGACATCCCAGCCCGCTTCGGCTCCCGCTGGTTCGTATGCACAAACTCAGCCGGCGCCGGTGGTTATTCCCCCAGCCCATTGTACATAGTGCCAGCGCATCTCAGGGCGGCATTGGTCCAACGTCAGTTCAAGCCGGCACAGTGCATGAATCCGTATGAACTCGGTATATGACCTAAATATGTGCAGTCGAATAGTTAGACCCTTCTTACGGCGTGCAATGGATAACTACTTGCCAAAGATTTTTTTTTCGTAATGAGGGCGGCGAACTCGTTTGAAAATGCATTTTGGGGTAGCCTTTCCTTTTATGGCCATCAACGTTTGTGCGAAGCGGTGTCCCAGAGTTTTCTGTCTCTTGCCAGCACCGAGTCCCATGGACGCACTCTTTGTGCCACTCGCAGGCGTCGTGGGCGCATCCGTCGACCAAATCAAGGTAGGCCCCACCAGGACGTCGTTGTAGCATGGCCAAGGACTCAAGAGTGCTCGCCCCCATTAGCTCATAACATGCTTGTTGATTGCATATCCACTCGGCAGTCTCTTTATTCGCATACCATCCAGCCAACCGGCGTTGAAACACGGATTCAACATCGCGGTCACCTTGATGTTCTTGTTCCCAATACTGAAGCTGTATGCCGCGTTCTTCCAGCTTCTGGCAAGCATTTTGGGTACTTACTGCCTAACGCGATATTACCATGGCTCGAAAATGCCGTGGATCGTGTTCGCGTTAGTCTTAGTGCCACATTTATCACGGAGTATCGCTGACTTGATGCTGCAGCTTTGTCATGGGACATCTCACCGTCAAGTGAGTATCTGAAATAAGACCAACAGCGCGTGCTTACATATATTTGAAAGCCATGTTATACGAGCCATATACAACTACAGCTACGAAACGCTTGAAGTTACGGGCCCTCAAATGGTGCTCACTATGAAGCTGACAACATTTGCGTGGAATGTCTACGACGGTAGGCGACCCATCGCGGTGCGTATGCTCTGCTTTCACGCGACTCGGCAGCTTATCGACGTGTCCAGGATCTCGATAAATGGCAAACGGCCAAGCGCGTTACTGAATTCCCATCTTTGTTGGAATTTTTGGGATACTCGTCAGTACGCGACCTTCTCTTGGCGAACATTCGCCGTTAACCACCGCAGATTCTATTTCCCGGGGTTTCTCGTTGGACCGTACCTTGATTATGCGGAATACACGGATTTGGTCAATGAGACCATGTTCAAAAAGCTTGCTGTGAAAGGCAAAAATGGCCGAAACATTCCAGCCGGTAGGAAACGCGTCGCCTACCGCAAGATGCTCTTTGGTCTTGTGTACCTTGGCATATTTGTGGTTTTTAGCGGTACCTGGAACTACGGCATTTCCATGACTCCGTGGTTCGTTGAACAAAACCTTTTATACCGGTGAGTTAAATGTCGAAGCCCGCGATTTTTGCTCAGCGGTAAACTCCGTCAGGATTGCAATATTCCAACTATGCGGTGTGATCGAGCGCGTGAAATATTACGCCATCTGGACGCTCACAGAAGTGCGTGCTGCCATACTTTTACGTGGCGCTTGTCTGACAACCAACACAAGGGCGCCAGCATTTTAACGGGGCTCGGTTTTACCGGTTTAAGCCCCTCCGGGAAAACACTGTGGAACGGTGCGGCGAACGTTGACGTCTTTGTCATAGAGTTCGCGCCCAACTTCAAGGTTCTCCTTGATGCATGGAACATGAAAACCAATGTTTGGTTGAGGGAGTGTGTGTACAAGCGTGTCACTCCCAAAGGCAAGAAACCGGGCTTCAGAAGCAGCATGATCACATTTAGTACCAGCGCTTTCTGGGTGAGTCCATCTGCCGTTTTATCCCTCTCGTCGCCTGTTCACACACGTTGTAGCATGGGATTGCTAGTGGCTACTATTTAACTTTCCTGACTGGCGGCTTCATTACCACCATCGCACGTCTTGCACGAGCCAATATCCGGCCACTGCTGCTTCCATTGCCCGGAGCCCCGCCTTCGATCGCGAAACGCGCATACGACATCGCAGGCACGGTCATTACTATACTCCTGCTGAATTACGCTGCGTCTCCATTCATGCTGCTCACCGCTGAGACCTCGTTCATCACCTGGGGACGTTTGGGCTTCTATGGGCACATACTTATCGCCGGCAGCATGGCCTTTTTCTACTCTGGAGGAACCAAATTCTTCCGGCGGATGCAGGCGAAACAGGCCCTCAAAGTGACTGAGCCACCGGTTTCAACGCCCGTCCAGGAGAAGCAGTTCATGCTTCCTCCCTCTATTGACCAGATTATCCCACCTCAAAAGTAGTTTAGATTATGCAGCCTTGATGCACATCTACGTAGATCATAATACCATCAATTTTAGACAACACGATGGATAAAGTGTCGTATGTACCGAACACGAGGACGGCGTCTTTCAGATCTCCGGCAGGCGGCCCATGAATCGAAGTACTCTGCACCTTCGATTCCCATTGTACAGTCTCTCCGATGGCCACGATATCTGCGCCGGACGCGGGCGACCATTCCCCCATGACACCGCCCGCAGAGTATTACGACGACATTGAGCCAAACGAAGAATGGAAATTGAACCGGATGCAGATAATTGAGGACTCGTTCAAGGACATGATCCATGAAGCCAAGGATAAACTGGAGCGTAAAATTCAGAGCATCCAAGGGATGGGAGATTTGGACGAGGAAAGGAGAGGGCGTTCCTGGTGGAAGAATTTCATGCCGAGGGGGCGGCGATGAAGGCACTAGCGAAGGAGGAATTCGAACATGCATTGGCACGCGAACGGATGCAACGGCGGCTAAGAAGAGACTTGCCGATACGCGCGACGATGAACCACCAGAGCCCAACGATAAATCACCAAAGCCTTCGACTAAATCTAGAACAAGAACAAGCCGCAACACTTAAAGCCTCGACGCTCGCGGGCGACGCGAACGTCGAGGCTGCCTTTCAAAATCTCCTCAACCCGTCGTCGTCGTCATCCGACGACCACCCGAGTTTGATGCCGGATTCAGAGGCAATTTCAGAGTTGGCGAAGGAGGTGGATGTGGAGAAGGCCGACATTATTGGCATTGGGCCAGACGCACGCGCGTTAACAATCAAAATAACGCGACTGCCTACTGAGCCAGCGGCGAACGGAGATGTGGGATGGGTGAAGGCAAGCGATGCTGCTCGGAAGCATGATCTGGCTGTGCGGCAAAGAGCAAATTCAAAAACCGAGGTCGCCCAAATAACAGGGCCGCCGCCACCACCTCCTAAAAAGTGGGTGTCGGCAAGCGACGCTGCGCGGCGGGGGACGCATGGCAGGACGAATTCTCAGGGTGCTTAAGGATGCGGGATGTGGACGGGTCGGGTCAGGGCATGCAAGAGATAAGAGAGTGCATACAAAGAGTGTAAAGTAGCCTGGCATAACATAAAGCAAGTACCGCCCCGATCTCCAACTCGGACATGCCCCACCGATGCCGGAGGGTTTCGAGTAAGGCCTTTAGACCTTGAAACCCTTGGACTTTCTGCGTCCACGACCTTGTTCGAACTATCGAGGAAAATGAGTAAGCGTCAACAATACGAGAAAAAGTCGCGTACTTTGCGGCCCTTGGAGATAGTGTAGGGCTTCTTGTGCTTGTGCGGTCCTGAAGCATTGGCGTGAGCAAAGAAGGAGAAGAAAAATCAGAATTTATCAACGGACCCATGCCAAAGTGCTTGTTTGCCTCCCGGGCAGTCTTCTTGCCGCGCAGCAAGACGGTGTTAGCACCGGTGGGTGCCCGCAGGGCGAGCTGGTCCAGCGTCAGTGCCTCTCCACCAGCGTTGAGGATGCGCTCTTTTGCTGCGCGGGTGAAACGCAGAGCAGCGATGGTGAGCTTGGGAACCTCGGTGAGGCGGATGTCGTCGGTGATCGTCCCGACAGAGACGACGATTTTGTTGGGGAGGTCGACGGTGTTGGAAGTCTCCTTGACAATCCGGGACAGCGACAAGGGCGCACGGTTCATCTTGGAGAGGAAGAGGCGGTGGAGGATAACCTTGTTGAAGCTGGCATCTGTGCGCCGTGCCAAGAACCGGTAGAGCTGAATAGGACGATGAGCATAAATATTTTTGCGGACAAGAAAAAAATTGAAGTACCTTGACGAGGAGGAGCAGATATGGGTCCTCGCTTTTGGGGGCGGTCCTGTTGCCCTTCTTGACGTGGTGGTGGGTAATGTCGATACCCTAAAAGACGCGATGCATTAATTGAGGCCCAGAAACGCGCTGGACGGCGAGCTCACCATCTGGTCTTGCTGAAAGAGTGTTCGTGGGAAGAAGCGTGGATTCCAAACAAGTTCAAACTATCCAGTTTAGGGCACAGCCACATCTCATATAGCGAGGTTTTTTAAAATATTTATTAAATCGAAAAGTAGCGCCAATCGCAGCGTCGCAGCTGTGTACAGCAGTTGAAGCTGAAGCGGAAAAAAACTGGCTCCATTAAGGCGAACAGCTGTGGTCAGTGCGTGAGATAAGGCTGTGAAAAGAAACACGACCAAACAGCTTCTGCTGTTGAACTCCAACCACCATGGTGAGATGACTGTCCTCTCTCTCTGTCCCTGCATTCGTAGCTCACATGCACCCTTAGTACGCCGAAAACGCACCTCCCGTGGACCCTTACTCTGACGACTACAACAACGCCCCTCCTCCGTTGCCTGCTGACGGGGCAGCCCGCCGCAGTCGCTCTCGCAGCCCAGCGCCTCGCAGCGCAGCCCCCAGAGACGGCTATCGCAGCCCTTACCGTCGCAGGTCCCCTCCTCCTGCCAGACGTCCCACCCATGCCCCGATTGTGCGTTGAAAGCAACACGATCGTTTTTTTTTGCGAACATTACTTACGAGTCCCAGCAGGCCCCCAATCCTTCCAATGTGCTTGGTGTGTTTGGCCTCAGCATTCGCACCCAGGAGCGCGACCTCGATGAAGAGTTCAGCCGCTTCGGAAGGGTTGAAAAAGTTACCATCGTGTATGATCAAAGGGTCGGTCTTCCTGCAGCCAGCGTTCTTGTCTTGTAACAGTACTCACGGATACAAAAGCAGTCCGATCGATCCCGTGGGTTTGGCTTCATAAAAATGGCCACCGTCGAGGATGCTACCCGTTGCATTCAAGAGCTTAATGGCGTGGTACGTCGTTCGCTTACTGATCCTCCATCATCCGTTCCTCATCTTGGCTTAGGACCTCAACGGACGTCGCATCCGCGTCGACTACTCCGTTACGGACCGCCCTCACGCCCCAACTCCTGGCGAATACATGGGTCATCGTCGCTCCGGTGCACGTGACTCATACCACGGAGGAGGCGGCGGAGGAGGAGGAAGAGACTCGAGAGATTCCTATCGCGATAGGGATTCGTACCGCGACCGAGACTACGGTCGTCGCGAACGCGACCCTTACGGAAGGGACAGCAGGGATTGGCGTGAACGTCGTAGCCCACCGCCATCCCGGGGTGGAAGGTATTCACCTGACAGGCGGCGCAGGAGCTACTCCAGGAGCCCCCCAAGAGGCGGCAGCCCACGCAGGGATTACGATGCGCCCGCTGCAGCGCCGGTGGCGGCGTCGACTGCAGACGCCCGTTGGTAAATCGCACCACGCGGCTCGTCGTTGTTGCAAGTGGTCAATGGGCAATAAAAATGGACGGGCAAGAGGTCAAGTACCCAAGTGATGAAGAGGTTTCCGGTTACGTGGCGCCTCAAGTTCCCAATTTTCTTTCTCTACAAAATCCCGTGAAGAACAGGACCCTATTCGATAGCAAATGATCCCAAGTTATCAAGTTTTCCCGTCGCAAATGTTTTCCTAGTACTCGTCGTCGCTGTCTTGTCTCCCTATGTTTTTGCAAGTACAAGAGTGGTCCGTAACGAAGGCAAGGCTTCCTTGCAAAGTCGTGAAATGGACAGCTACACGGCAAACATGCCTCGGTAATCCTTGTCATGGCGTCGCATAACAAGGGCGTCTATCGAAGCCCTGGACTTTGATGATGGGTAAGTCATAGCTGTGATGTGCAGACGGGCGTCTGCTGTTGTAAGTCACTTTTTACGTACTATACATCGGTCAATACAATTTTTTCTGACACCTATAATATCGATGAATGAGCTGCGAATTAAGTATACATAGATGAACAACTCAATCGCAAAAAAAATGCGTTCGCGAGTAGCTTTGACGAGGTTCGATGCCCACAAAAATTAGGCGCTCAATGATCCGAGTCCCATTTGGGGAAGTTCTCTAAGCGCCCAACTTTTCTCTTTTCTCTACTCTGCATTTTAGACACCAATATGCCCCGGATACGAAAAAGTATGCTGGATTTTCTTTCTGTGGATCTTATATTCACCATCGAGAACAGAGACGAGCAACCGCGGGACTACAAATGACCGCAAAAAGATCTTGAACAAGGTGCGGGAGAGTAGGAAGAAAAAGGTCAAGGCGGCGAAAAAGAACCCTCAGTGGAAGTCAAGTGTGTCTTACAGTCCTCTCAGACCAGTACAGTGGCTGAACGTTGGATCTAGAACATAAGAAAGATCCTGGCATCCCCAACAACTTCCCATACAAGGACCAGATTCTAGCTGAGATCGCGGACCAGCGTCGGGTCGTACGTCGTTCAAAAGCCAGTACGAAACGAACTGCTCACTTTCGTCGTTGTGTTTCAGGCCGCCGAGGAAAAACAGCGCAGGAAGGAGCAAAAGAAAGTTAAAAAGACAGCGGACAGCGATGTCGACGAAGAATTGGACGATGCTGGCTCGGACAAGGACGGCAACGCTGACGACGTCTTTGCTGAGGTCAAAGCATTGGGACTGGCTCAGGGCTTCGACGGCATTGCCAGCCTGAGCGCGAAACGGCTCGACAACACGAAACTGAGGCCGAGGGCAGTCCCCATGGAGGTCGACGAGCCTGAGGAGGAGGAAGAGGCTCCTGTGCTTATCAACCGCGACCTGCCGACCTTGCAGGCGGTTTTAAATGAAGCGGACGTTATTATCGAAGTTCTCGATACGCGCGACCCGCTTCCTTTCCGGAGCGCACACTTGGAAGAGCTGGCAAGCTCGACACCTGGAAAGCGGATCCTCCTCGTGCTGAACAAAATTGGTGCGCCGCACCATTTGCCTTTCTAGGCGTATATTCAATTCTAACTAGATACATGTCCGCGCGAATCTGCTGCGTCTTGGACAACGTATCTACGGGCCCACTATCCGACGCTGCCCTTCCGTGTAGCGTCTGCTTTCCTGCCTGCGGGCCCCGAGCTCGTCAAGGAGAAGGGTAAAGGAAAGGCAAAGGCGCCGTCGGACAACGCAACGGGTGTGGACTCCGTTCTGGAGTGTCTGGGTGAATGGGCGGAGCAAAAGAAGGGAGACAAGCCTCTGTGTGTCGCTGTCGTCGGGTTTACCAATGTCTGTTTACTTTTTCTGATCGAGTTCAGCCTCTAACAGCGCATTAATTAGGTGGGGAAGAGCTCCTTCGTCAACTCTCTCCTGCGAAAATCTGCTCTTCCTATTTATACACTGGCGACATCGTCGCGGGGGCCCACAACGACGACTTACGCCCAGGAGATTACCCTCGAAGTGAAAGGCAGACCAATCCGCGTCATCGATACCCCTGGAATTTCATGGGCTACGGATGCTCCCGCCGCAGAAGAGGACTCTGACAGCGCCGAGAATATCGAAAATATTCGTGCTCGCGATATCCTTATGCGCAGTAAGGGCCGTATAGACCGCTTGAAGGATCCAATAGTAGCTGGTGAGCTTTCATGTCGCGCAGTCGTTGAAATATCTAACGCCCCCGTTCACAGTCCGACACATTGTGGCCCGCTCCAACACCGAGGACCTAATGCTGCTCTACAGTCTGCCCGCTTTCTCCGCCGGTGATACCGATTCATTCCTGTCTTGTGTCGCCCGGGCAAATCAATTGGTCAAGAAGGTGCGTCTACATTACAGCTGCCTCGTGGAAACTGACTCACTCTGTGGATCTAGAAAGGTGAACTGGATCTCACGGGCGCTGCCCGGATCGTCTTGCGTGACTGGAGCATTGGCAAGTTCCCCCGGTATACAGTTCCGCCCGCTGTCTCTGCATCATCGACCCCGCTTTCGCCTGCGGATGAAGTGGTCCTAGCTGTGCTGCAGACCAGGAAGGACATGCGGAAGGCTCGAGGGCTGGTGAGACTCACATGCGGTGTTTTGGAGACACGTAAGGCTTCGGTAGATGAGCCTTGGGCTCTGGCGACCCCAGAAAAAGACGCCGAGGTCGACGATGAGGACGAGAACGAGCAGGTTGGTGGAGAGGACGATGAAGACGAGGAGATGGATAAGAGGAGGTGGCCGACGAAGAGAGCTCAGATGACGCAGAGGAAGAACTAGAGCCGCCAGTGGCGCTCTCTGGGAAACAAAAAAGAAAACGAGCTGCGGAGAAGCCACCACCGCCTCGCAAAAAGGTCTCATTTGGACCTGACCCCAAAACTTCCAAGCAGGCTCGTTCAGCAGGCTCTCTCGCGCAGAAGCCCTCCGCAGCCGCCAAGGAGAAGCCTCTCAAAACCGCAGCCCAAAAGACGGACCGAAAGGTTGCTAATACCGCGGTGAAGACAAAGGCGTCGCAAAAGGCGTCTGCTGCTGCTAGTACTCCAGGACAGGAGTACAACTTGGAGAATTCTTTTGATCAGCAGTCTCAATTCCATTTCGTGTGTTCCGGAGATTAAAATCTCCATTCATGTCGCACGTTAGACGGTACACGACGACTCCGCGAGACCTCCGTACTAGCATTTACCTGACCCTGGCGTACCGTGTCCGACTTCATGTAGTTTGAGTTACAATCACTGTTTTTCAGATTCCGGAGCTCCGTACCATTCTAGTTATTAGACTTGATTTGGATCATAACTCCGCCACGACTCGGAAAATCAACAAATTTGTTTGACCTTATCAGCTATTCTTGAGTTATCTGCTACGTTTGCTTGTAATTTCTTCGCCGAATGCCTGCGGCCTCTCACAGTTGGTCCGTGGAGCGCCAGCGTTGAAAGTGTCCATCTCAACGTGCAAATGCTGTCTGTCGGAAACTTTCCAGCCTAACTGGCGTGCCTGGGGCTAATCTCCGCTTTTTCCTGCGGGCCGAGAGGATTTACTTACGCGGTCGTGGGCGCTGCGCTGCCAATAAATTTACTCTGCTCTGGAACCAAGTACCAGTTCCTGGGTCGGGGTTGTGCTTCTTCTTCAAGTTTCCTTTCTCGTTGAAAAGCTGGCATGCGACCGAGGTTCGCGGTTACTTTATTCCAGATGCATTGTACGTTTAATAAGGTTGCTTCAGGAGAGGAGGTTGTTCGACTTGTTTCGAGCCATCCTGGGAACTAAGACACGTCTGTCATTTGATGGATCGAAGCCAAGATCGAAGCGGACATGACGTCGTCAGGCCAGAACAACATATATGGGGAGCCGTTGGCACCGAGTTGTGTGTCCCCTTCGGTTCTCGGGACCCACCCAACCGCGCCCCTTGTTTCTCCGTTGGACGCTGGGGCTTATTCATCGGCTAATTCATGAATATAGCTTCGTTGTTCTCGTCCTCTACTTGAAGCGTTCCTTAATCCAACTCACGACCCATGACGATTCTTCATTCTCCCTCTGATATTTCCTTTATCCACCGCCGCCAATCTCTCTCCTACCGTAGACGCGAATCCCAGAGCCTACAAGGTACTAATGTCGATGCATCTTGGACTGCAAAGGTATTTGCCGCGTCACATCCGCTTATTTTTACTTATACGTCCTATACTAGCTCCCTGCCTCACAACTGAGTTCTAGCCGGAATAGAACTGAGGTCCAAGGCGGCACCATCTTCGCAGCTTTTCCTATCGAATTGCGAGTCGAGATCTTCCTCCAATTCTGTGGGATGTATTGCCCAATCGGTCAAGTCACTGAGGGGCCCATTATGCTCCTCCAAATTTGCCACGCTTGGACAGATTTAGTCTTGCAGACCCCACAACTTTGGTCCTCATTTACGCTCGATTTCCGGCTGTTGCCTGGCCCCAAGAAGAGCGCGTTCCTCATTTCCGCAATGAAGCGGTGGATAGACCGGTCCCGTAATTTCCCACTTTCGTTCAAATTGCATTACCCGGTCCTCGACGTCGCATGTACCGATCTCATGCTACATCTCCTTCCGTCATCTGCCCGCTGGCGCGATGTCGCACTATATGCGCCGAACGCCTGCTTACTTCCGTTATGGGAAGCGAAACCAAGCAGATTCCCCCACCTGAGGACTCTCAGCATGGAAACATTCGGTCCCTATCCAGTTGTTCTCAGGGACTTGGGTTTCAATTGGAGCCGAGTCACCGAGTTGGATCTATTTCTCATCCCAATTCCTACACTGGACGAGTGTTTTGCGATCTTGAAAGAAGGTGCAACCCTCAGGCGATGCAGTATGAATGCTACCTGCGTTCTCAGCTCGGATGATCTCGAACTCCTCTCTCTTCCAAAGCTGGAATACTTGCAGCTCAAGATGTATGGGGGGGATAATGAGGACTCGGCGCAATCAAGGTTCCTGGTGTTTTTACACGCCCTTTCTCTCCCTAGGCTCGAATCCCTCCGAATCAGTTGGAATGCTCAAGGACCGCGCTGGTCCAGTAGTTCTTCTGACAGCTTCATCGAATTCCTGAAAATTAGGCAGCCAGCTTGAAGTGCTTCATTTGGGATATCTTCCCTTCAATGCTCCAGCAACCCTTCAGTGTCTGAGGGTTGTCCCTTCTCTCAGATACTTGAGCATTTCTCTGTCCCAGGCAGATAAAGAGCATGATTTCATCGACAATCAGTTTTTCGGCGCTCTTACACGACAACCGGGATGCAGGGATGGGCTCTACCATTCTTGCAGCGCATTCGACTGGAGAGTCACGGTGAATCCTTCAACAACGCAGCTTTACTCCGCTTCATTGCTTCGCGCTGGAGATATCAAGAATCTCCTTCCGAAGCTGGTCAGCTCGAATGGGTGGACTTGGTTTCGCCCAAACGACATGCGGAGTATCGTCCCCAGCGGTTCAAGGATTTGAAGGAAGGGAGGTTGGAGGTAGCGGCAGGATTGAGATCTGAATACATGATGGTGCCAGTACTTACTTCCTTTCTGAACAGAGATTCCTATGGACGGATGATCTGTTTCATGAATAGGGACTTTCCGTCGGACATTCGCCCACTCCTTATATTCTAACGATGGGACTTGTAGATTTAGGTATGCTGTATCAAGTAGCGACGTGGAGATTCAATGCGCACGTTCAGTATGACTGAAGCCAATGTCCATCGCAAATTAGTACACTTTATATTACACCAATGGACATATTGTTGTTTCGATACTTTTCACTGATCCCACTGGTGCCTGCTGCCTCGGAAGAGGTGCACTAAACCAACTGGAATGAGAGTCGGGTCAACGACCTCCAGGCTTCCGAATTTCTTGACCACTTCATGTCTACGAGTAAATCAGTAATGCTCACTAAAACTGAGTCGTAAAAAATACATACCCATAAAGCGACAACACCCATCGGTCGTAGAAATCCATTGGTCGTTGTACCTGCAAAGCAGGCGGCACACTTAAGTGCATCGGCCTCGCAGTGCTCATTAGAGCACAGTAACAATCTTTCCACTCCCTCAGCCCTGTTTCGCGATATGCGATGTAGTCTTCGATGGGTGGGAAGGTATCATATCGGTAGGTTAACGCCGATTCTGCCGAGTTCCATTTTTCTAGTAAGAAGCGATAAGATTCTTCATCCTTCTCCAGTTGCTTGGAGAACTCTGTGGCCGGCTCAGGTCCAATGGCATCGCGAACGGCGAGAAGCTCGATCAGCGGATTTCGCAGTTCCATACCACCACTGTAGAGGATTAGAAATGAAGGACTAGTGACTAATGGATACTCACCTAGAGATTGGGAAGTAGAAATAACCGTCCGGAAGATCGTGGACACCAAACCGCTCCGCAATGACGGTTCTGAGATGACCGACAACACCAGATGAAGATGGAAATAACTCGCGCTGTATGCGGGCCAGAGTGTCAATCATGTCGTCGATATGCGCCTGTCCAAGGCACAAAGCAGGCCCAAAGGAAACGGTAGGGCGTGCCCCGAAGTTGCGAGAAAAGAAGGCCATGTACTTGTTGTACGCATTTATCCACCCAAATACCGACTTGGTCGCCGACAGTTGACGACGAAGCTCGACGATGTGCTTGTCCACCTCTAACTGATCAATGACGAACCGGGACTGGTCTGCCTCGAACCGAAGGAATCCCCACCGGATCTCACCAGAGGGGAGCTCGGGAGCTACGTCCGCTCCGACGCATGCTGAACCAGTCTTGCTTTCATTGAACGTCAAACCGGTTAATGCAGCATACTGGTAAAGTGTCAAATAATGCAACGAAACGAATCCACGAAAGACCGACTTTTTTCATCTCCGTCCAGGCGGCCACGCATTTGGCTGGATCCGAATCCCAGAACCAGATATCGTCGTGGATGCGGTATAGAAAGAGCCCATTCGCACGCTGATTGACGGCGAAATCGAGGCCGAATAAAACGGCTTCACCGAAAAACGTGCTAAGGGCATATGATATAGGTGTCCCGCATTGGCGAATACGGGGAGCGTCGCCGGGTTTGTCGTCTTTGAAGGTAAGCGGGACCTGGAGGAAGGATCTGAAAAAGTTCAACCACGTCTCGGATATCCCGAAAAAGGCAAGACATGTGATGATAGTGTCGAAGGCGAGAGACGGGCCGAACCTTCAGGGAAGAGTTAGATTAATATTGGATGAAGCGTCTGTTAAGAGAGCCTCACCATTCAAGATCCGTACAAACCACACTGTGCGTCTTGTGCAAGGTTGTGTTGAGATAACACTCTGTGGCTACAGAATGAAGTAGCTCCTGTTTTACATGCGACACAGGGAGTTGAGTCTTGTCGGGGTTACCCCAGTCGTCATAAGAAGGGGTCGAGTCGACATGGGTAGATAGCTGACCGACAAGGAAATGGTCTTTGCGCAAAGTCTGACGATGTGAATGGATGCTGTTGGATGGCGATTCTACAAAATATTTCTGGCGGTCGTGGAGACGCTCGCGCGAAAAAGGAGGGAATTCTTGTTTCCACGCCTTGGACGAGAATATATCCAGGCAATCCTGCTTGAACTTTGTCTGCCACATAATCCCGATGTACTGCAGAAACAGGGCGTCGACAACATCCGGGTCCGTAAAGGCACGATATTTCCCATTCAGGTGCCTGCGCATGTCCACTTGTGCTCCATGCTGGGGCCAAGACCAGGCCTCCAGACTCCCCAGACGCATAGTCATCACAGTGGCGAGCTCATCCAACACAGTTTCGTTCTGGGTGAACTCACGAAGCGTGTTGCGTTTTTCTTCGAGCATGAGATCGGAGGCCAGAAGGGACTTGATCACCCATCGCATGTCCTTTACACTTAATCAACACAAAATCTGTTCAGGGAGTGGCAAGAATACTTACGTCCGCAGAGATCACACGACTTTGCAGATCCTCTCCGAAGTCCTTCATCCCGCGACGCATGCTCTCCAAGACCTCGAACGAGCTGCTGTCAGAGAATAGATCCGTCAGATAGGTAAGAAGACCCTCTGTGTTGATGGTTTTGGACTCGAAAATTATTGATTTGAGACGCTCCTGCTGCTCATACATTTCCTTGCGGCCAACTTCGACAAACTCGTTGGATGGGCTCTCCCGCGAAGAGGATTCCTGTGGCACGACGGAGTCGCCACTGGATAGCCACTCGTTGAAGAGGCCACCGAACAGCTTGGCAAACTCAAACCGGGTCATAGAATGACGGATATGGACCTCCAGAGTGTCTGCCCAATCCTTGACAACGTCGGGGCTGAATCCAGGATCCTTACGGGCCTGGAGCAACCACAGATTGATGCTCGCCAAATCCAATTTTCCAGCAATGACCGTCGCAGGATCGACCGCGCCTGAGCCACGCCAAGAGCGGACAGCGTCCAGGAGAAGCTCGACTCTTTGAGGAAGGTCATTCACACAGGCAGCAGCTTTTTCGATAACCGCGGAATGCGCTTCAAAGGCCAATCGTTGCTTCTCAATTTCCGCCATTTTTATGGTGGTGATGAACTGCAGTGTATTCCCGAACGATGCAGAATGAGCTTGCGCGCTAGAGAAACAACTAAGTGGGGCCACGCCTACGGTGAATTAAATAGAAAACATACCCTCCGCTGCCGCTGCCTCCACCGCCTCTACCACCTCTATGAGCCCCCATACCACGGCCCCGAGACCTTGAAGATCGCATGCCTCGAATCAAGCCAAAATTGCTCATAGCTGTCGATTGAGGAGTTGACCAAGACAACACCCTCTTATAGGAAAGGAAACGAGTCAACAGAGTCGATCTTCGGATGCGAGAATGTCAATCGGTTGAGAGTCAGAATTTCACGTCTCGCTCTCGATCGTCTCGGACGATACCCATCTTTGTATAATTTTTGTGTCGGACCAACCGCGCTGGAACTTGTGAGGGAAGGAGGGCGCCAAAGTCTAAATGGCCATGGATCAACGCGACTAAGGAGGCAACGCGACTAAAGGGTAAGAGGTTCCGGAACAATGGGCCGGGAAGGCCATGCCAAATTGGATCAAACACAGATTTTTGAACTCTAGATCTCACTTCAATGCCGAAAGAGCATCGGAAGAGAGGGAAGAAGAAGAAACCAGAGCCGGAATGGCAGCCGCCTGTCGAGGATCCACCTAGTCGTGAACCAGAGAGTGTGCCTCAACAGGTCGAAGAATCCCCTTCTTGGATCGTCTCAGCTCCAAAAATGCTACTACTGAGGAGGACGTTAATCCCGAAGCGCCTTTCGGATACGTCGATGCCGATGTGAAGGCTTACTTCCGTACCGTCGACATTCAAATCCGGGATTGGCAGGATTCCGCTGCTGCGTTGGACCTAACGAAGAAGATACTGATCCAAATGAAGGTGCCCTAGAAAATATCTCGAGCTAGTAAACGAACTAATACCAAACTGAAGAAAGAAGAATGTTCTTCGTCGCTGCTCTAACAGAAA
>JARJLF010003086.1:0-22995 GCA_029378395.1 Mycena leptocephala | reverse complement strand
TCCTCGAACGTCAAAGATAGGAAATAAGATCGGGGCGCGTGATGGCCAACAGGAACTTTATTGGTGTCGACTCCATGAACGAACCGCAACAGCCGGAAAAAATCATCCTCCACAGGTTTCAGAGCCAGGGTTTGATCTGGGGTCACCGTATCGCGCAAGCCGGCCGGAGTAGGAGGAATGGGGACAGTGAGAGATACAAATTCGAAAGAGCAACAGTCTCTGAAGTATTTTGCTCTGCGGTCCCAGGCCTCTTTGGCGCTTTCGTGATAGTATGGTGGAAAATGTGTAGACTCCCGAATATACGTCAGGACGGCGTCCTTCTCGCGCAGGACATGAATGACGAGACCATGTGAGCGAAACGCCTGTAGCAAGGAACGATTCCGCTCCAGTTCAACGACACGCCGCCACACGCAATAACTTTGCCCGTCAGGTTTGTCCGAAGCATATCATGCAGGATATCGGACTCGATCTGGCGAAAGGCATCCCAGCCGCGGCTGGTCACGAAGTCGGCGATGGAAGTGTGATACTGATGCTCAAAGACCGTGTCCGTGTCGAGGAGCTCCCAGCCCAAAGCCTTGGCGGCGATTGTTGCGAGCGTTGTTTTCCCCACTAAATGCGGAGTCAAAAAGCGGAATAGAATATAGTTGATTGGAATCGTGCCTCCTCGCATGCCTATGAGGACGATACTGGCTTTCCGTGAGTAGCGATCTCCATTAGACGGTGAAGGAACACGAGATGGCGGGATTGACCCGGCGAACATTGGGGGGCTCCTCTACGGATGCTGGTTAGAAACTGGCGGCAATGTTAAAGACGAGGTTATACGACAGTGGTGGCCGGGGAGACCTGTTAACGAGGTCGCGGACATTCATTTTGTTGCGGTCGGAAGCAGGTTTTTCCGGCCAGAGTACAACCTGCCCATCGAGTCTTGCAGGCGCAGAGAGCAGCTGCTCCATTAAGAGATGACCAGCAGCGTTACCAGACACTATTAGCGAATGTCTAAGGTAATTGAACCAACGACTTGGAAGTGAAGTGAAGAACGAGTGGAATGCAGCGTAAAAATTCAAAATTCCCACGATCTATAAATCTACTCCTCGACTGCCTGTCCCTTCTTCAGCGCCTTCAGTCGTTTCCTCTCTTTCTTGGCCCTTTTCCGCTCAGCCTCATCGACCGGGTCAGCCTTCAACGCGTCCTCTTCTTTTTCCTTGTCCGCCTGTTCCTTCTTCAGAGCCTTCAGTCGTTTCCTCTCTTGCTTGGCCCTCTTCCGTCATCCTCGCCGACCGCCTCCGAGTTAGTCTGCAACGCGTCTCTTCTTCTTCCTTGTCTTGTGGGTCGTTCTTCTTCGTCATCTTCTTCTCTGTCGGCGCGCCAACTCTTCCAGACGAGTAGATTCGGAATCTTCAGCCTGACGCCGCTTGCCCTTTATATCCTTCCGCTTCCCAGTATCGTTCTCCACTGACGAATTTCTCTTCGTATCTACCTTCACATACTCCTCCTCTACTTTGACGTCCTCTGTAACCAGTACCGAGTTGAAGCAGAGAAAAACGAAGAGGCCATCATAGACGACAGCTTCGAGAGGCCCATCCGCACCGGTGGGTCACGGGGTCGTCGTCTTTCGGTTCTAATTTGACGCGCGACGAACCAAGGCCGCCTCTGGGTGCGTCGTAGTCCATCTCGGTCTTGATGGCTTCGGAAAGGTGTCGGCGTCGCGGATCCGGATTTACCAGCCTTGGCAAGGAGCTTGTCCTTGAAGTAATCGGCAACGCTCTTCGTGGACGTTGTAAGTTTTTCGAGTGGGACTCCATCCTCGTAGGGTGTCAAGGTTCCCTCGGGTGTAGCCGTCGCCGTAGTACTCGGTGTAGGTGCAACACCGAGGATTTCAGCTATAGAGGCAGCCGACTTGGACGCAATATTTTTAGCAGCAATAGCTCGAGCGCGAAACCTAGTTGGATATTATCTTAGTCTTTAGTCGTGCCGGTTGATAACTAAATAGAACTCACGCTCGATGCCGGGGAACGACCGGTTTGACCGTCTCGGCGACAACAACCTCAGCCACAGGCTCTGATTTTCTCCGTTTTTTTTCACCGCTGTCTCATCCCCGTCCTCCCTCTTACGCTTCTTTTCATCTTCATCATCGCCCTCTGCTTTCACCCCTTGGTCTGCGTTCAGGCGTTCGAGCAACCGCTCAAAGTCCTTGTTTTGCTTCCACGCAATGCCATTCGGATCCTTCTGCTGTGCTGCGCCAATCCCGAGCATATCCAGCTTCTGGGATACCTTGATGTGGGACATACGGCCCTCGCCGGATTCACCGAGGCCTTTGGATGGGTCCCATCCGAATTTTGAGAGGTAGCTTGAGCCAAATTTTGCAGCGTCTTAACGAAAATCAGTATGGTCTTTGAGTTGAAAATGGGGGTTAAAAAACCATCTGCCCAAGTCAAATTTCGTGGGTCAGCCCCAATTCGTTGCTTTTCCTTCCGTCCCGACAGACCCATGGTGGCGAAAAGAAAAAGTCAAGGATTTGGTAAGCAGCCCATCGGTCCGATCATCCGAAGGTATGCTCATGTTCAACCAACTCTTTTTTGGTCGTGACGGCCTTGCAATTGCTAGCCAAAGCTATCCATGAATTCCATCTTTATGCTTTCTCGTCGACCTGGGCTTCAGAACCGTCCAAGGGCATTAAGTCGTACCACAAATGAGAAAAAACCGAGTCATCATCCTACCTTCGCGAAGACTTCTGACTCCTGTCAAGCACCACCCTCACCAGCTTTTGTTTTTGTAAAGGCTTTTCGAATTGTTCCAGTAACCATGGCTTCTGAGGAGACCCCGCTTCTCGTCTCTGACGCTGAATTAGCTCATGAAGCCCTGTATAATCGATTCTCCCCCTCCCGAAAGAGGATTATTGTCGCTTTGGTCAGCTGGAGCGGCATTCTTCCTAGTATGAGCATGCCAATTTATCTCCGAGTCAACTGAACCACTTTTATAGTGTTCGCCAGTGGCTCGTTCATCCCTTCCATTCCGCAAATTGCCTCGGACCTCAACTCCACGGCACCCGTCGTTAGGTATTGCGTTCATTCCGTCTCAAGGATTAGTTCGTGTCTCGAACGAGGTTGCAGCTTTGCCGTCAGTTTGTCAATATTCGGCGCCGCGCTCGGAAGTATGTTGTTTGCAACATACTCTGGATTTTGTAAGTTCCAAGAAGATGAACTGGGTTCCATTTATTCAATGGTTCAGATGGCCGTCGGCCGATGTACCTCTATGGCCTCCCATTGCTTTGTCTGGGCTCCATTGGCGTGGCTCGATCGAAGACGATCGCTGAACTGATGGTATTCCGATTCATCCAAGCCTTTGGGACGTCTGGCGGCTTCTCAGTTGGTCTGTGCTACGGCTCTATACGACGACGCGGTCATTGACCGTGGATTTAAATTTTGAAAAAGGTGGTGGAGTTATCGGCGACATATATAAGCTCACAGAACGTGGGACCGCTATGGGGATTTTTTTTGCGGTAAATATCCATTCTCCTGCTGTCATTGTAACCTCAATCCCGCAGGCATCACTTCTGGGCAATGCGATTTCACCCATCGTCGGAGGTAAACGAATCTTGCCCTGACCATGATGTCTTCACTTTCTAATCATCTGCAGGTTGGGGAGGTAAGCGGATAAATATATATATACTACTGGCGCTAGGATTTTAACCAAGCCAGCCAAATATTCCTCGTGGCGGAACGTCCAATTCGGCCTCTTTTTCGTCGGCCTCTTTCTCTTCTTGGGAATGCTCACTCTCTTGCCGGAGACCTCCCATCCTGGCACGTTGGGGATCGATAAATCAGAAGTGTCTGAGCCTGGTAGCGAGCACCAACCAAGCCGCAAGTTCAAATGGGTCTGGCTAAACCCATTCTCGTGTTTATGGCTCCTTCGCAGTCCGAATCTGTTCTTCGTAGTATGTAAAAATGGCATCGAATCCCGCTGCAATTAACTTTTTATAGACTATAGCAGGAGCTACGCGCGCTATACACAGACTATGGTACGTATCAGTTTATTCCTGCGAACCCGGCTACTATTGAGGATCGTACAGCTCTCTTGGTCCCAATAGCATATACCTCGTCAGTAACCATGCCTCTGATCTTCGTTACTCCCGACCTTATACCTACCATCCAGGGTATACGGTACAACATCACCAACGAGGCCCTCATTGGTGCCTGCTTCTTTCCCATGGGCCTCGGTAACATCAGTGAGCACAACGACCGTCCTCCCGTTTCTCCCCGAAGTGACCGAAGTGTTTATAATCAAGTCGGTGCTCCCCTCGCGGGTATCCTCTCCGACCGCATCGTCATCAAATGGCGCAAGCGGCGCGGCGGCGTGTGGGTCCCGGAGGACCGGTTGCGCGCAACGCTCTTTGGCGGGGCGACCTTGGTCCCCCTCTCCATCGTCTTGTGCGGGCTAATAACGCATTTCATTCCCGGACCGCTGGGGCTGTCCCTGAATCTCTTCTGCTTCTTCCTAAACGGTCTGGGGGTTGATCTAGTTTTGAGCCCGTCGAGTGCGTATACCGTGGACGTAATGCATTCAAAAAGTGCGCAGATGATGGCTGCGAGTGTGTGAGTACCATCACCTCTAGCCTTTCATTTAATTGCACTCGGCGCTGATCCATCTATACATGCAGTGGACTCCGTTCCTTCCTGTTGTCAGTAGCCATCTCCGGGATCCTCCCCTCTATAAATCATTTCGGTATCATCGTCACAAACACGGCTGTGGGGCTCATGGCGTGGGGCGGATTCATGCACGTTTGATCCAACGTTCTCAGAAACCCATCTGACTCCCTGTCTTTTCAGACTATTGTGGCTCACGGTCAAATACGGAGACAAAATGCGGGCCTGGGTAGATGTCGGTTATTCCACCATAGAGACTACTTAAAATTGTCGTCTGTGGAAATTTTTCGGCCCGAGTCTACGTGCAGAAACTCTATTTCTCACTCCTCTATGTCGGGCGCCAGTACTCTCGTTTGCATAATGTACAATCTTTAGTACAAAAGACTTTCGGGGGTATACGGTAGCATTACCAACGACCATGAAAAAAAATTACATACTTCGCATAGATCGGGGCGGGTGCGACCGTCAACCAACCAAGCAGATAATAATAGTAAATGCGAGGATAAAATAGAAGCGTAAAAACCGTGAAAGCAGCAGTAGCAGTTGTATGTGAGGGAGAGTTAATCCAGTGTATGATGTCTTGTGAATGAGAGAACCGAGCGAATAGGCTGTACAGCGAACCTCGGGGCCAGCCGGCTCCAAGGCGGATCGAAGACGAGTGGAGAGGGGAGGGAAACGCCAAGAGAGAATGGATGCATGCACAAGTTGACCGATGGATCGACAAACTAGCTGTCTGTGCACCAAATCTCGAGCTTGCCCTCCGGCTTGCCCTTGGAGCTCTCTCGCGCGGTCTCGATCGCGAGCTCGTAGTCCGACTCGTCCCGCAGTGACACCTTCCCGCCGTCCTCGTCCTTGAACTTGAGCGTAAGGCCATTGATGTCCTTGCCGAACTTGGCCGTCACTTTATCCATAAAGTCCTCGAACGGTGTCTCCGGCGTCAGCGCCATTCCGCGCACGTCGTCGTCGTAGTGCAGCTACAGCACAAAATTCAGTTCGCATGCGTAAGAGATAGCTAGACGAATTCGTACCTTGACTCGGATCTTGATGAGCTCGAATGGCCCGTCAAAGTCTTCACCGCTCGCGTAACCCTCCTCTTCCTCCTCGTAGGCGCTCTGAATCCGGCGAGATGTATTCCGCCTCGTGACACGCCGCCTCACAGAGCCGCCGCCGTAGGAGCTCGGTGCGTAGCTGCTGCCAGGCGCACTCCGGGTACCAGAGCGGGCCACAAAGGCACTCGGAGGAGTGGCGGACGCGGGCGAGCCGTTAGCATTCGACCGTGCCCACGCGGCGACACGGTCCGGAGGGGCGTTGGGCATCGGTGGCGGGGGCTCGTCGTTGTAAGAATCGAGATAATCGTCGTAAATTTCCGTCAAACGACTCGGGTTCTCTGCTTAAAAAGTCAGTCTCTTTTCACGAATGGATATAAGAGGGGAACATGCCTTTGGCTGTAGGCGGTGGCCCACCAGCGTTGGGTAATGGTTTATTGGCGCCACCAGGAGGAGATCCACCACGTCTCACACTGAGACCGCGGACGGGGCCACCGATTCCCGCGTTAGGAGAGGCCCGCGCTGTGTTGAGGACGGTGTTACTGCGCGTAGGCCCGCTAGTAGATGCAGATCTGGTAGGGCCGTCGCCACCTGGTGATGTACGTTCCGCGGCATTGCTGGCGACATTGAGTGTGGTTTTTGACCGACCAAGACCGCTGGCTGATTCGTCGCCACCTGTCCCTGAGTGACATCAGATGTCGAAGAGGTGCGATTAGAATGGACCTACGAGCTGGGGCGCTGGCTGGCGCGCGCGTGGGGGCAGTCTCGCCGTTAATGTAGATGCCAGTGGAGTGATACCCTGTTGTAGCCGGTCAATGCCACTGAACCCGACAGTGGTGTCCCTCGCGTCGCTGGCGGCGATAAGTTTCTAGCAATGATTGGTCAGGGATGCGGCGATGTAAGTAACTAGGCAAAAAAACCCACGGCCTTGCCCATGTAATCTTTGGTCTTGGCATTCACCAATTTCTTCTCTGATGGTCGGTAAAGGACTCCCACGGGCTAGAGACCGCCTTTGTTAAAGACAAGGACACAACCAAAATGAGAACGTACAATGCTGAAGACCGTATAACCCTCCCCGCGATCCGCAATCGCATCATCGATAACGTTATGTTCGTCAGTTGCCTTGACGCGCTTCGCCTCCTCCATGTCGCGCAAGCCCTCGTCCATACGTCCCATGTAGATGAGGGACAGTCCCTGATTGAACAGGACCTCTGCGGAAAAGAGTCTGAACTTGAGGCCGAGCTGCTCATAGTTTCTATAAAGGGATGAATGGTTAAAGACAAAAACAGACGGGCAGAATGGAACACCCACATGGCTTGATTTCCTCTCAAGTACAATAGTGCTTCTTCAAAGTCTTTGTATGCCAGTTCGTACCGGGCGAGCAGGAAATTAGAGACCCCACACTGAAAGTACCTGCAGGCAGCGAGTCGGTAACATGGCAACAAAGACAGCGATCGAACAAACTCACGCAACGCGAGGTAGGAATCTAAACCTGTAGCCTCGATGAACCGCTCGACGGCAGCCTCGTGTTCCCCCAGGGTCGCGTAAATTAGGCCCATGTTTGTCAAAATCTTGGACGAGTCTGCGATTCGCTGAAAAGTGTCTTTGTGAGCTGGAGAGATAGATGGACGTGGATATGGAGGTGACTGACAGAGAAGAGGTCGAGAGCTTTCTCAAAGTCCTCCTCATCGTAAGCCTTGAGGGCAGCGGCCCAAGTTTCGAGTTCTGCTTTGAGAGACATGGCAGAGCGGGCGTTCCGGACGCAGACTGATAGAAACGAGCGTAGTGGAGGAAGTCTAGAAGAGAGAAATAAAAAAGAAAGAAGGAAAGAAAGAGACGCAGTCTCGTGGTGGTGGTACGAACGAGGAGAGCACGGATACGGCAACGGGACGACGGGGCTTCGATTAAATGGCAGTAACCGTTGGACAGGGCCGGTTTATCAGAGATCCCGTTGTTGTTGTTAGGCCATAATTCCGCAGTAAACGCTGCCACACACACACAAATTCCCTTTTCGTTTCTTCCCGGTCCAGTTCAAACCAGACGCAACCAGCCCCGTCCATCGGCCTCCTTTGCCCACCCATATATCCATGGCGATTTCCGGCGTGCTCACGTCTTGTTCACGTCCACATTTACGTCCACTCTCCCCTGGACGCCCCCATGCACTGCCAGCAGGCCCAGGAGTGCACTGTGCCTTTGAGCGTGCTGTGATCCGTCCAGCTGAATTTTGCCCAAGCTTCAAGTTTCGCGGTGACTTGCAGTTTCATCTTCATGAACTGATGTTGTATCATTGATTCGATCCTCATGCCGGCGGAGTGGAATGGATAAATTATCGGCACGATGCGTAGCACCGGTCTGTTCTGAATTAGCAAAAGCTGTACGCGCTCATAATAGCAAATGGACGAGACCTCGTCCTGGTCCAGAGGACGTCAGCGCGTCGTGCTCGTCGCAGATATCTCCCGACACACGACCACCAAAACACTTGGCATTGATAATCACCCGAGGTGATCCACGGCCAATTCACGCAACTAAATAGGAGTCCCCTGCATCAAAAAAAAAAGTCTCAAGGCCTCAAATAACGTAGACTAGAGCGGGTACCATATCTGACGTGTATGTCCTCAACTTAACCAAATCCCAACCGAAAGCGAATAATAATATAAATGGACTACTACTACATGTACATTGTTCCAAATCAGCACCGTCGCGCACCATCTACCGCGTCTAGTAACCAGAGGGCTTGGTATTGCTCTTTGACGTATCATACGCACGAATCAGCCGCGCCTGCGCAGAGCAAGTTTGTCAATATCAACGCGGGTATTCGACAGATGGATCCGCCGAGAATAGAGAAAGGAATACGCGAACGCACCTGATCCTGCTTGCCCCCGTCCTCCGTCTGGCTGAACGCAAAGCCGCGGTTGCGCCGCATGCGCTGAACGGCGCGCACTTTCTTGATCGCCTTCTGGAATCTGTGCACACAGCGTCAGCGGCGGACCATTCTTATTACGACGCGAAACACGCACTGCTCCTGCCTTGGCCGATAGTCTGGAATATTGTACTTTTGTAGCTCCTGCGCAATATGGTACGAAGAGGGCATATACGTCCGTCGGTAGCTTTTGTACCGCGCGTTAGCTCATCTTGACAAGAGAAAAATGCGGAGACGACGTACTATTTCCAAACAAAGTCTCGACTGAGGCAGAATGTCGGTATAAGCAGTAACACGAGATAGAAGATCCAGTCGGTCCACAGGCGAGGCACCAGCCCCTGGTACTCCTGCGAGAAGCCGATTTCGGGAGTAATGAGCGCGTACAGAGGAAGGAAGACCATGGTGAAAATGAAGGAGCCCGGAATGGCAGCGACGGTGTATTTGGTCCATAAACTACCAACCATCAGCAAGGGATTTCAACCCATGGCGAGAGAACGTACTCGGATATTAATGCCGCCTTTCCGAGAACTGTGAGCAGCACCGCGAGGTAGAGCATCACGCCCCAATACCAATGCCCAGAGTCATACCCAGTAGACTGCTTCAAGTCTCCCCAGAACAAAACGATGGAGAACCATATAGCAGCTAACGCGCGTTGGTCAACACTTTGTCTTCCCCAAAGAAAATCGTGAGGTTACGCACAAGACTGTGGTACAGCGCATTCGCAACCCACATCCAAAACGCCGTCTTGGTGAAGAACGCGTTCTTCTGCCCCAGGATGTACAGCTGCGGATACCGATCCAATATACGCGCCGACACAAACTGGTCAAAGATACCGATGACGAGAGGTGGCAGCAGCGAGAACAGAACGTTGTACATCGACAGCGTCCACGACTCGTATGCGATTTGCCCCGAGAAGTTGTTGAAGAATGCGAACTACAGCGCGTGAGCAACACTGGATGCGAGAGAACGAAACGAGATCATACCCAAAACTGTGTCATGTACAATGTGATGTTCTTGTAAAATGAGTCTGGAGTGTAGTCAGTACTGTTTATTTTCTCCAAGGACAACACGAACAAAGGATGAGTTTCGATAGTCGGCGGTAACTCCAAGCACCATGGACGAGTAAGAGTTTCTTCAGGAACCTGAATTGTGATATCGCAACGTCCGCAGAACGAGCAGCTTGCAGACCCTCCACTCCGGATATACCAACGCCGACATGTGCAGCTTGGATCATGCTCACGTCGTTCGCACCGTCGCCGATGGCAAGCAATATGGCCTTCTGGTTCTTCTTGACAAGTTTGACCACCAGCGCCTTTTGCAGCGGGGACACACGACCTAAAATAATTTTGAGGGACATGTAATGGCTACGCTCGTAAGACTCACAGCAAATCACGGCTTTGCACATGATGGCGAGTTCAAGGAAGATTTTGGAGATCTCTTTTTCCAAAGCAAAGCCCAAGCTCTTTCCGTCTAGATTCACAGCAATGAGGATGGGAATAACGTTTGACAACGGTACGGACCGATAACGAGAGCGAGGTCTTCGAGTTCTCCCGTACTCCGCTGACTCTTAATCGCCGATAGCCGTTTTGATATGAACTGCTGAGTGTCGTTCGCGTTGTCCTCGTTAACAATGACCTGATAAATTTTAGAGGATAATCCTTGGAGACTTGGGTCTGATACTTACCAGGTTCATGGACTCCGAGATGAGTCTGCAAGACATGCCGATATTGATAGCCGTTTCTTGTCGGTCCCCAGTTAGTACCCAAACCTACCGCGAATTGAATACTACAATTAAATTAACATATGCTGAAAATACCTTGATTCCGGCCATTTGCAGAGTATGGATAGTGTCGGGAACACCATCCTGCAGTTTGTCTTCGATCGCAGTTGCTCCGAGGAGGAAGAGGTCCTTCTCGATCAACTCTGCGGCCTGATCAAGGGCGTCGCCACGACCGTTGATGGTCGCTGCCGCCTGATCGTAGATAGCGGCCCACTGCCTGTACTCCTGCTCGGGGATGTCGCGGTAAGCAAGACACAACGTCCGTAATCCCTCCGTCGCATAATCCTATACATGGCACGTTAGCAACGATTATCAATATGCACGCAAATATAGACCTCGAGATGGGCCAGGGTCTTCTCAGTGTACGGCTGATTCTTGCTGAGCCGCTCCAGGATGACGGTATCTGCGCCTTTGCAGTATATCTTGATCTTCCCGTTCGGCATCCGTACGACAGTAGACATCCGTTTCCGCGTGGAGTTGAATTCACAGACATTGAGGATATCGAACTGCTGGGATTGGCCTTGAATATTCACGAAGACGGACTTTGGCTTCCGGGTCTATATGTAAGGTGTGAAAACTTTTGTCGATCCAAACCAAACTATCAACGCACATGAAACTGGTATCCCAAGAGTTCTGCACCAGCGACCAGGGCCGCTTCATCGGGACTGCTGGCCTGGTAAATTGTCTTGCCGTCTTTGACCTCCGGAATAACTGTATGGCAGACGGCCAGCAGGGTCAGAAAGTCGTTCAACACCTCCCTCTCCATATTCTGAGCTGAGGCGGCGGAACCCGCCGCACCAACATCTACGAAAGGGTTCTGGTTTTCGCCAAGCAAAGTCCGCAGTTCAGTGAAGGTTCGCGAGTCAGCTTCCTTCCCTTCTTCTTCTCCACGCTTCCCTTCCTCGACAACTTCGGAATATGCGACACCAGCGATGCTGCAACACCGGAACTCCATTTCGTTGCAAGTAAGGGTGCCGGTTTTATCGCTAAAGACATATTCGATTTGTCCAAGTTCTTCAACAAGGGACGACGTCCTACACAGCGCTGGAGTGTCGGTGCGCGCATAATACATGTCCAGATCAGAGTTGATGAGTCGCGCTTGTTGAAACTTGACGAACTCCATTGTTACAATGAGAGAGATGGGGATTAGATTGTTGTAGAGAATAATGAACGTAAGAATATCTGTATCAGAGAAATTTAAAACCAGGGGGAAAGACGTCTGGATAAATGCAGACCTTCAATGAAGCCCTTCGCTATGAGAGAGACATTGTCAGCATTGCGAAACAAAAGTATGGCGATAATTACCCCGGCCCGCGGCAGAGACCGGCTCGAAAAGGTACCATTGTTGGGAGGCAAAGAACCACGCTCGGATACTACCTCCAATGGACGATCCGATTGAAAGCGCCAGGAGTAGGATGAACAGAAACACAATCTGCACATTCACTTGTCGCTCCACAGCCGTCCGTTTTATTGGTGCAGCACTAGTGAGAGGTGAGTTGTACATATCGACTACAGGCCGACGACTTACGTGGCATTGCGCATGAGTTTGGTTTCATGTCCAGTGTAGACGGCAATACCATAAACCCAAGGTGTGTTTCGCACTTGCGCCCCGCGCAAAAGGACCTGATCAGGGCCTAACGGCACCTGTTTCGGGAGACCGCCACTTGTTATTAGATCGAGTGTTCCTTCGAATGTGTAAAGAGAGTTATTAGGCTGTTCGCATCGTAGTGACCCGCGAAGCGTGTTGACAAGCGGTGGCGCTGTGAGAGAAGATGTATGGGTTGAGGCCTGTTTAATCTTGAGATTTGTTTCACTGGAGCGGATATCAGAGAAAAGTCTGGGTTTCAGTGAACTCGTACCCGTCAAGGTTGGAAGTTTCGATGTAGCACAGTCCCTCTGGCTCACTGGAACTGACGAGAATCATGTCGGCCGGGATGAAATCGTCGCTTTCAAGGCGCACTACATCGCCAACTCGGATGTCTTTCCATTTTCTATCCACAAAGGTTGATTCAGGAGTTAAAACTTTGGTCAAACGAGCGTTTAGTTCTGCATCCGATTGATGTCGTTTCTGCAAATTATAAATAATTGCAGCTCAATTCACTGAAGGAAACTGACCAAATCCTCTTGGAACTCCTTCCACGCGGAGGCGAGAAGTACCACACCAAGCGGAACGATCGTTGTATACTTTTGGGTCGGAGAGACACCTGGTACTTGTTGTATGCAGGCAGTGAAGAGGAAGAATAGATTGGCGTATTTGGAGAATTGCTCTGTTAATACAGGTCAGCTTTGCATGACCCAGTTAAGTTGCGAATGACGCACCAGTCAAGAACTTTGGCATGAAGCTCGCAATATTGTACTTGCTTGTGGATACAAAGTTGGAACCGAACTCGACGTTGGCAGGGGCATTGTTCAGAGCAATGACTCGGTCGCCGGTCAAAACTTTGTCCTTCTGCCATGGCCATTTCCACTTCTTTCTTGGCGAAAGCGCTGTCTTCTTCTCCGACCCATTAAATGAACCGGACCCGGCGAACGTTTGTTGATCCGCAGGTCGAAAATCTTCATCGTCGAAATTCCAGCCCTGCGGGACTCCATCCCCACTGCTTTTGGATGGACCTGAACCAGCAGGCGGTACTGCATTCCGAGTTAAGGGCAAGCCACTGGCCTGGGAGTCCATGGGACCTGGATGATTGGGCCTTCCAAAGGCCGAATCTGGGACGTCTTCATCGTCGTCGAAAAAAGGATCCATAAGCTGCGGAGTGTCCTCGTATGGGGTTGAAGCAGAAGCCGGGGGATAGCCATTGGCCGGCTGGTAGCGTGCAGCTGGATTGGCCTGGGCTACAAGCCGCAGAAAGTCTTCGCTCATAACAGCGAGAGATGAGGGTTGGAAGGTGTGGCCAGAAATATGCTGCAGCCGTCAGTTGTTAGGGCGTTAGCTTGCTCTTGTTTGGCAGTAGTCTCCGATGCCTTGGCGCTCTCCACGTACATCCGCCGATACACACTGCTTTCTGCGGGTTCACTGGTCTAGGACTGGAGTTTCCGGGCATCCCAGCCACCCTCCATCTTTCCGAACGGGGCAGCCTCGACGGAACTGAATATTCAACGGCTTGATACTGGCTTTTGGTCTTTCTCTCACTTCGTTTCAAAACCTTCATCTATCTTGGTGGAATTTCTTTCAGTCAACCAAGACGCCTCCTACGTATACGATGGCGGCTTTCTGACGCCGTCCTGTGATTTTCATAATAATAACTGAGCACAGCCGAACCAACCGTCCGCTTTTGATTGCACCAAACTGTACTTATTAAGTATCAGCTAAGTTTGCTGTAGCTCAACCGACCGCAACGATTTAGCTATACTGCAACGTTCAAATGTTCAGTACCTTTCAAGACCTTTCACTCCTCAAATTGACGAGGGCCGATCCTTTTACAGTGCCATTGAGAAAGAAATCAGGTTAAGATGCCACCGAGCCATGATTTTGGCTGGATTCACTATAGGACGGGTGTACTTATCTAATCGTACGACCAGTCTGTATACCAACTATACAATTGAACAACAGCTCAGTTTAAAAGCATATTTATGACCGTAGATTTTCGGCGGTGGCGATCATTTGACATACATATTGATCTTGGCAAACGAATCCAACAAGTTGACATTTTCTCAACATTTCAACGACTGCGCGGTTCTTTGAGTGCCTGGACCATGTTCTGCCCATGATGATCCCCTCCGCCCCTCATCTTCGAGTACAGCGGGATGGTCGCCCATTGGTGGGACTTCCAAAGTACTATCCGCCCGAGGACAAATACCACAAACGGCCAGTGCAGACATGGCTGAAAATCCCCATTTCCGCATGTGGGCTGCGGTTCCAAATTGTCCTGCCAAACCTGAAATCAGCGTACTTCAATGCTGTTTCGCGTTTCGGGCGGATGCGTGGGGTTCTAGTGCTGTTTCTAATATTCTTAGGTTGCTGCTTCACGGTTTTCGCGTTTGTGAAGCGCTTTGGCTCACCACAAAGGAAATGGCCCGGGGGCGATTCTCCCACTTTGGTGTTCAAGCGTGAGGATCTCGGCAGAATATGGCGGTGGGAGATTGCCAGCGGACATCACCCGAGTCGACGCAGTAGTGAGTAGGGAGTATCTTTGGAACTGAATTGAAACAAGCTCACAATACCAGTCCCTCAGAAACTGGGCCTGAAGGCTGTACCAGATAATCCTTCGCTTCCTCCTGGTGCAGTGGCCCCGAGTCGATCTAAAATGATTACGAATGGAATCGGACCGAAACGTGAATATATCGACCTCCAAAGCCGACCACCCTCCGTCGCATACCCCCCACGGCCAGTTCCGGGAAGCATTGCGGACTTGGACATCATTATCGAGCACTGCGATTTCGGAGAAGGAAAAGTACGTCCTCTGTATCAACTTTTTTGATAATGCCTAATAGAAATCTTTGGTTTCAGTATGTCAGAGATTGGTACGGGTGTTCCAGTCGTTTACTATTTACTTACTTCTAATTCACTGCCTGCAGCTTGGAAGTTCTGCGAGTCGGTGGCGGGCTGGATAACGGCAATCGCATTAGACGAGGCCGGATGGATGACTGGAAATATATCTACATCGAACAGCCTAACTCTACGCCGCCGCCCTCCAGACCACCATTAGACGGCATTTCGGAGCGCAAAGGGATTATCCGGAGCGAACACGAAGCATACCTCGATGAAGGGTTTACCAAAAGTCGCCACGCCGATTGGGAACCACCCTTGGTCTTGCCTCCGCCTGATCAATATCGCCTTTACTCTGCAGAAAATTCCTGTGGCGACGATCCTCGATTGTTCCACATGTACTGGACTGGGCCATTCACAGACAAGCCTTACCTCGCTGTGTTGAGTTTCCTGTTTACTCAAAATACTGGCCTGCACCTCGCCGGAGAAGAGGGATTCAATGGATGTACGCCAAAACTATGGATATGGATAAATCCTGGTCCAGCTGCTGCGCTTTCGGATTCAGCTACAGACGATCTATTCGAGCAGCTGAAAACGAGCGTATGGGCGGCACCCTTCCTACACCCTCGCTTCAAAAACATTATTCACTTCAAACTATGGAACACCGCAGAGCAGTTAAACAGCATCCCCGAAACTCGGGATGACTGGCGTTCCAAGAAAACGCTATTCAAATCGGGACCCGATGGTGTCGTCGCCATTGGGTCAGATCAGGAGAATAATGCTTTGGTCAATCGCACCGGCTCCCAGTCTGCGGATTTGTACGATAAATTGAGCGTGATCATGTCTGACATGGCTCGTTTCATTCTTTGCCACAGGTAAATTTGTGGCTCCTTCACTCAGAACCTTGCTGACCTCAACAACAGACATGGTGGGATATATGTGGATGCAGACACGCTTTTCCTCCGTGACTGGGAGGAGATGTGGGGCTGGAAAGGTGCCTTCGCCTATCGATGGAGCTTCCACGAAAAGTATAATACGGCTGTCCTTCGCCTTCGCAAAGGGTCCGCCTTGGGCAAATTCCTTCTGCGTACAGCAGTTAAGAACGGTTTCGACTTTCATCCGTTCGAAATCACGAAATACTTGAAAGAGGCGCGCTTGGACAACCTCTTAACCCGACTTCCAGATGCTATGTTCGACGGGGCATGGCTCAACATGGAAGGGTATCAACGGGAACGGCCTCCACAGCCGTTTTTCACTGCGTATGTCCCGTACTGTTGTTTTTGCGGCTTTTAACATTTGCATCCAGGTTCGAGGATTTCTTTGTTACACCCCTCGTCGACAGTGGGGCTCCGCTGGCTCTTGGTTTCCAAGGCTTCTTCTCCGGAGCCTACTCGTACCATTTCCACAACTCTTGGTGAGGAATTCAATTGCCAATAATCTGGATTGGCGTGTCGACGCATCTTTTAGGTGGAAACCCGTAGACGCTGCACGGAACTGGCCTGATATGGGCCCTAATTTCCAAAACAATACGGACTATGAGGATAATCTTGAAGATAGGCGAGATTTAGATTGGTCGACTGTCCTGAAACGGACGTTCGAGGCCTATATTCGAGGAGAAATCCCCAATATGTATGGACAGTACGTCGTTTGGTAAAGTTATAATACTTATTATTTAATTTGACGATTGGGAAAATGTCTGTTATCCTGGATGGGTGTGAATTAAGATACAGTTGCTTGACGAAGAAAAAAATACACGGATTAAAATACAGTCCCGGCACAAGCCTAAAGTCAGGAATTTACAGCTCGACGTTCCTTGGGGACAGTTAGCGTCAAATACTGTGGGTCCAATCATCCTTACCATGGTATTGACCTCCGCTTCCAGCGTCTGCACTTCTATTTCCAGCGCCTCTCTCTGCTTGGTGAGAAGTTGCAATCGTCGAGCTTCCATTTTTTGAGACGCCGGTGCACCTGCGGTGGGACGAGATGTTCTCGACTGGGCAGTATCGACCTGGTTGACGGGATAAAATATTTCAGGCTGGCATCCATTCATTACTGCACCTTAGTCTGCAATACAGCCTCTTTCTTCTGCAAAGACTTGAGCCCTTGCTCGGCCAGCTCAATGAGTTCGTTGATCGCAGGCTCAATTTCGTCCGTGAGGTCTGCTTTGTATTTCCGCACGGTTTCATCCCCGACAAGGAGGAAGACCTGTGAAAAAGTCAATCTCTGCGGCAGGCGGGGTCATTAAGCGTGTTACCCGTTGGCTCTGCAGGACCTTGTTCATGCGTCGTAGATCTTGGGTGCCATTGTGAAGGAGCATTTGGGCCTCGTATGCCTGGACATTTCAGGAACTGAGTCGTTCTGTAAAGTTGCGAGTACCTCTTCACAGCAGTCTTCCATGGTCAAGACGCATTCTTCGAGGCTGGGTGGACAGGTGGCTTGAATATCCCCGCGATAGAGGCCGGGTCCACCTGCAAACACAGATTCTCTTCCCTTGAGATTGGCACGCGAAAGACGAGACATGGTGTGACATCGGAACGCGACGTAACACCCGCACGTGCAGATGTGACCAACTTCTCACGATGCGCGCTCAACGTGCCACCATCTCCATCGACGTAAAGAAAATTGGGACGACCCACGCAAAACTCGAATTCATGACAACTTCGTTGAAATAGCATATATGTTGGTCTCCGTCCATACCGCCAGCCGCTTCGAAACTGTCAGCCACATCCGCCCGGCTCCTCTTTAACTACGACTGTGCTACCACCTGCTACCACCAACGGCGCCGAGAATGTTTACTTTCCGCACATTCCGCAAGCTCCTGTTGGGGACAATCCTCTTGATCTCTACAGTTTCGCTGGTCTTGTCCATCTACCTAAAACCATTCTTTATCCACCCCAATTCCGCATACGTTCTGGTTGGGATCCTTGACGGCTTGATTTTCGCCATCATTCTCGCCATCTTCCGCAAGATCCTATTTGGCAGCGCACAGTCAGTAGCGACCGAGACCCTGGGTCTATTCACTCTGTTGCCCTTTGCCTTGAGTGAGTTTTTCTCATCCAAAAAATCTCTGTTTTCTGATGAATTTACAGTCCTTGTGTTATATTGTATCAGTCTCTCCGTTATACCCGACCCGGCTGCACTTGGGATTTTCGCCATTCTTCAAATACTTATGTTTATTGGCGCAATCCTCCGTAAGCATAGTCGGCCCCATATCGCCCCATTGTCGCTAAACATTTTGCACAGACGGTCTTTACACGATAGGTCTCATTAGCACCGCTATGCTCACCGTCTGCGCATTCGATCGAGACGTCTGGTGTCGTGATATTGATTCGTCTCCCTCACCTTTTCCTATGTGGTTCTTGCTCGGCTTTATATGTCCTTGCTTCTCTGGGCAACCCGATCCAACCTCTTTCGAAGACGTTCCCGAGCATCAAGGCCTTGTGTGTCTCCCTGGTTGCAATTGCTCTATGTCCAAGGCGCAGATCCCCAATACCTCAGACTCTGAAAGAACCCTGGCTTGCAGCCGGCCTCTAGCATGCTCATGGTCGCCGGAGTATCGTCGAGGTCTTTAGTGCGGGTGCCGAATGACGTAGAGAGACGTACATCCATAATTATTGCTTTCGATGAAGTATGACTACCATTGTCTTTGAGGGAAAGCAGTGTTTCACTCGCAATAAAGGATCTAGGATTTTCAGAACATTGTCAAAACCAAAAACAGTACGATCAGTAGATCATTATGATGGCATCAAATTTGAAATTTCATACCCAGGCCTACCCAGGCGCCTCGCCAACACTGAAACAGGCGGTCAACTCACATTTGCCCATCGGATCGTCTTTCTTTCAGCTCGTACCTTTCTTGCTCATGCTGTTCCTGGGGATTATCCGAGGATTGTCGGTGGTAAACGCGGCCACATAGGCTCTTTGAAGCTACATCTTGGGACCAGTCTACACAAAGTCTACAGGGTAGCTTGCAGAGTAATGTACAGCCTCAATCAAGGCAACCTCGGTCCAGCGCGTGGTTAAACGGTCTGAAACTAATGCAGCTCGGGCTCAAGCCCGTACCAGCCCGCACCCCGTCATCTGTCACCAATCTATCATCGGGCTTGTACAGTATAAAAGGCGCAGATGCTATGCGATATTTCTTCACCCTCGACTTGCGACTTTGGGGTTTTCTTTCTTATTTTTTGGTTTCTTCTTCACCGCTGGTGCGTTTTTGTCGCCGCGTATGGCAGTTTTCATCTTACACCCTTCTTCACTTCAGGGTCGGTCCTATTTTTCGTTGCTTTCTCATATCACGACCATCAACACTTTTCAATTTTAATACACAATGAACCGACGCCTCCTCGCCGTTTTCGTGCTTCTCTTTGCCGTGCTCGCTGTCGTCGCAGCTCCCATTGATGGTGATGTACGTATTTCGCGTTTGGCGCGCTCAAGGACAAAGTTGACACTCCATTACAGATTCTCGAGACACGCGCTTCGAAGAAAGTCGCAGTCAAAGCCAAGCCCGCAGTCAAAGCCAAGCCCGCAGTCAAGCCAAGCCCGCAGTCAAAGCCAAGCCCGCAGTCAAAGCCAAACCTGCAGTCAAAGCCAAACCCGTGGCAAAGCCCGTGGCCAAACCTGTCGCAGTCAAAACCAAGCCCCCAGTCAAAGCCAAGCCCGCAGTGAAACCCAAACCCGCAGTGAAACCCAAGCCTGTTGCAAAGCCCGTGGCGAAACCTGTTAAAGCGCCACTAAAGAAGCCGACGACAAAACCCGCGACTGCGGCACCGATCAGTTCCTGCCCTCTCCCACCGCGCAAGAAGCCCGCCGTCCGCCGCTTCCTGGAGTACGTCGGTGTACTCGCCCGCTCCGACCCCACTGCTGCATGCCCGGCACTGACAGACCCATCCACATCGACCGTGGACTCTAAAGTTGCCAAAGCCGCCGCGAAGGCGAAAGCCAAAGCCGACAAAATTGCCGCCGCGGAGGCGAAGAAAGCCAAGGCCGCCGCTGACGCTGCCGCCGCAGAGGCTGCAAAACGCGTGAGTTGACCGCATTCCTCTCGCTTACAACCACGTTGAAGTCGCTTCGTAGCCAGTCGGCCATGTCTCGAACGGGCCGAGCAGGGATGTCCAATGCACCGATGTCACCGGTTCGCTGGTCACTATCCCGGTTGCGAGCATCAACACAGCTGTTGCGCCTCGCGCAGGCAGGCCCGCTCGTGACCACCAAGAACGCCGTTAAGTTTCCGCATGAGTTCAGCAACCGCGAGGTGCGCCATAGATCTTAATTTGTCGTGCCGTGAGCTGACGCCGGTGGGTGCAGGGCGTGAAAGTGGCGTCGGCGTGCGTCGGCAAGACGCTCGAGGAGCAGGCAGTCGGGCCGGATATGTCGACGTTCTCGAACGTCCCGTCCGTGCTCAAGAACTTCAATCAGTTCCGCGTGCTGATCACGACACCGGACGCCACGGGCGCGACTACTTTCTGCGGCGTGGTATGTCTGTTTCTTGTGCGTTGATGAGTAGCAACTCATTGGCTGTTGGTAGATGACGCACGGCACCTCAACGACGGGCACTTTCGACAAGGATTTGTGCGCGGAGGTTTAAATGGCGAGCGCTGCCTTTTGGTGTATTATGCCAACTTGTGTGTGGCAGATATAATACACATATTTGATTTCACGGTTATAAATGAGCATAGCCAAATTTGAAAGATTTTTACTTAAACCCAAAAACACTTTGCTAGAAGAAAGAGAACTGCTCGACGATGAGTAAATACGCTCGCATTGATATTGAGAATGTGCTGATATGTACTGAGTATTAGCCTCGGTCCTGAGGCAGGTTATGTGCGGTGTCGCGAGACATGACGCGACGCGACTCTCGCACGTGGTCGCGACCACAATTCGCGAAGCGACGACCGGTGCAAATTTTTAGACGGAGATTGTGCAAACCTCGAATTTACAAATGCTGCGATAAGATAAATTGAATAGGTTGGGTAAGCTTTACTATAGTATCATGGTGTACAACTTGAATAATGTAAGAAACACATCGGAATCATGTAGCAAGTCAAACAGCCTTGTGGGCAGAGTTATCGGCGTAAGGGACGCCAACGTTGTGTGTTAATGGGTGGGATTCTTCGCCAACCTTAACATAACTTGCTGGCCCCCGGTTAAAGGGATACGAGTCTTCGTTCCGCAACTTGTGTGCATAAGCTGAGACGATATAAACGCCATCTATATCGCAAGTAAAATCAATATAGGCGCGTTAAGCTGGGTAAAAAGACAGGAACATACAGGCTTGAAAGAGAATGGGCAAGACCGCAGACACAATTAGAGCCCATAACGAGAGTTTGCCTGGTGAATTGCAGGCGTCGATGGCGTTTTGGTCCATGGAGCCGTTCAAACTGTTGAGGCAAAGCTTTTTGAACTCGTCCTTGTCGACAAAGTAGAGGATGATATAGGCGACGACGATGGCGATTTGCGCCACGAGGAATAACCAAAGGAGTTTCGAGTAGATCCCAACATAACTTTCCTTCTTTCTGATTGCCCCGATGAAGCTATAGGCATGTTTAGTATGAGTACTCAAGTAATGTAATGGAAACTACCAACCCTGTTAGAGAGATGAGGGCCACAAGGCCGCAAACCGAGGCAAGCACGATTGCTATGATCCTCGTCCGATGTGGAATGTCCACGGAATCCTTGCCTGTCGTAAATTTGAGACAACTTGAATCAGAAGGATTTCAAACAAAAATACCTTCAGCATCAAGAATAAGGGCGTAGGCTAGAAGCCCAGTAACAGCGGCGTTCGAAAGGAATTGGAGGAAGGAAATAACCAATACGCCGAGGCGCAAAGGCAAACAGCAAAGGTACTTGGCACCCATGATGGAAGAAAAGGAATACCGACTCCGACGGTTCGAGGGTGGCTTTTATGCTGCAATGAGTACAGCGGGATGGCAATGCGGGCCGGACTCAGAGCGCTGAAACGGCGTGGCCGAGGGGCCCGTGGTGAGCCGCAGCATTTCAAAAGCAGTGCATAATTGCGGAGCCTCGGAGATCCGATGTGTGGCCTCAGAGGAGCTTGGCTAAGCGCAGGTCCAGTATGCAGTGTCTGAGTCGGTGCTCATCTATGAATCGGCCAAGCGACTTGGAGCGTGAAATTCTGTGAGCCGAGTTCAGTGTCTCCAAATTCAGCGATCAACTGACTTTGCAATTGATACTTACTTTTTTTTTTCAGGTTTCCTCAAACCGCCTAGGGATCCGTGCAAATGTTCAATTAGGCGGTACACAAGCCGTACATGTATAAAGGTGTGAATAAATTTACAAAGACATTAAACACGCTGGCCGCCAAACGAGTGAGAGTTGTCAGCGTAAGGGTACGGGCCCTGATGAGTGAGCGGATGTGATTCTTCGCCGACAGGCACATATCCCGGTCCCTTGAATCCGAAGGATTCTTGGTGCAGGTACTTCTCGTTGCGCAGTTTCCGCACATAAGAGGAAACGATGTAAACTCCATCTGAATGCCGATGAGCAAAGACAGGCAGTGAGCGATACAAAGAGGAGAAACTTACATGCTTGGCTGAGAAGAGGAATAGATGCCGACACAATGAAAACCCCACACATGTTTACTCGGCGAATCGCAAGCGTCGATGAGTTGCTGGTCCGTCGAATCGCCAACACAAAGCTTCCTGAATTCTTTCTTGTCGACAAAGTAGAACACGAAAAAGGCGATCCAAACACCTTGATATCCCGAGTCAAATGATGAACATGATGAAGGGAAAGAGACGAACAAATCTGGGAGAACGAAAGCCAGCTTGACAAAATTGGAGAAAACGTGGACATAGGATTCCTTTTTCCTGAGCGCTCCAATGAAGCTGTAGCCTTAATTGAGCGAGCGGAATCACAAATTATTGAACTTTACGAACCCTGTTAAAGAGATAAGGGCGATGAAGCCGTATACCGCAGCAATGACAATTGCGATAGTTCTTTGCCGCGCCGAAAACTGGTAAGTCACCGTGACGTTGTCTGTTTCATTTCATCAGACATCGACCATGAACAAAGTAGATTACGGACTGGGTTGGTGGACAACGACACGACCCTCATGATCTAGTTGAGTTAGAACGTAGACGAACAAGCCCGAGACTGCGCCGCTCGCGAGGAATTGGAAGAACGAAATGACCAAAACGCCGAGACGCAGCGGCAAGCAA